>JAODAL010030980.1:0-49134 GCA_025379985.1 Phyllomedusa bahiana | reverse complement strand
CAAAAAAAAATTATACTGGGCAACAGCAAATCTGTTCTCAGGGGCAGGATCATTGCATACACATCTAACTACAAGCGGCAGGCAAACCAAAGGTTTTGACACAGCGAGCAAAAAATTGGCGGATAGCTTATCAAAATTTTCAAAAATGTGCCAGTGTGAAGCATAGGGAACTGTGGCGGGATGCAAGAGGGAATTTGAAACCTGATAAAAAAATTTAAAACAGGGTGGGCGCAAAGGCAACAAAGCGGGTTTAAATTTTGGCACGGTTAGCAAAAGGGAGACAGACCCCCACCGCTATTACATCACTAAAAACCCCAGTGGTGAAATATCCTCTGACCCTCGGATATAAGCGAAATTTTGGGTGACTATAACAAAGCTCTATACTCGACCCAACAGGGTCCAGCATGGGAGGAAGGGGGGGGAGGCACTTAAATTTTTGTCCCGGGTGTCGATTCCAAAGCTATCAGCAGACCAGAGGGGGGAACTAAATGCGGATATTACTATTGAAGAAGTCCCAAAATGCAATCAAGGGCTACCCTCGGCAAAGCACCAGGACCTAAATGGGTATCCTGGAGAATTTTACAAGGCTCTAAAGAGCAGATATCCCCTATATTAACTAAACACTTCAATAATATTTTGCGCACAGGGAAGATCAGGCCTGAATCCAAAAATGCTTACATTAAGTTACTGATGAAGCCGGGTAAAGACCCTCTATCTCCGGGATCATATAGACCCATTATCATTAATAACCTGGATTAAAAGTTGCTCTCAAAGATAATGGCAGACCGTTTAGCCTGTTTCCTGCCACAGTTAATAGGAACATCCCAAAAGGGCTTTATAAAAGGGAGGGCAGCGGTAGGTAATCTGCGGAAGGTGATTGCTGTGCTGGACAGGGTTAGGTCCAGCCCGTCCGGGAGAAGAGGCCGGCGCTGATCACAATTTGGGCGCAGAAAAGGCATTTACAACATTCGATGGGACTGGCTGGACCTGGTCCTGGACAGGATTGGGGAAAAGTTGGGCAAATTTAAGGTCCTGCCAGACCATATATGGGCAAACCAACGGGCAGGTACACACTCCAGGATTTCTGTCCCAGAGATTTATTTTGGGTAAGGGAACAAGACAGGGGTGTCCCTTCCTCACCCTTTTATTCAAAATCCCCCCTTGAACCATTGCAAGGAATTCTGAGGACCCGGTAAATTTAAAGGCATCTCGATAGGGAAAGAGCAGGTCGAACTGCACTTTTCTCAGATGATATCCTGCTGTCCTAGCGATCCCATTTTACACCTACCAAAATATTGGACTTGATAAAGAATTCGGATCCTTTTCGGTTACCGAAATAAATATCACCAAAAGTGAATTACTGGAATTGGGTCCCCACACCCCACCAGAGGAGTGGATCCGTGCTTGGGGTAGAAGTACAGATTGCACCCAAGTTTATCACGTACCTGGGTGTGAAGATAGGCAGATCCGCGAACGTTTATAACAATCTAAACTTACAAACCCCGTGATCAATAAGATCACGAAGAATTAAAAAAGTGGGCCTTCTTGCCACTGTCTATATCGGGTCGATGTTTGGGCCCATCAAGATGCGAGCTTTTCCCAGACTTTTGTATCTCTTGCAAAAACTGCCCCTATTGCTGCGACATATTGACGTGAACAAACTCAATTCATCCTTTCTCCAGATTCATTTGGCAGGCGAGCAAATCCTAGGATCAAGGTTGGAAAAGCTGATTGTTGGTTAAATCGTGTGTGGGATGTGTGCCCGTAGTCTGCGGGTGATATAACCTTAAGCTGCTATGATGCGACATATATTATTGGACTGGGAGGTTATGAATCTGATGGATTTTCCAAACTGAAGCTATAGAGGGAGACTAGCCTCCCCTTGAGAGCATCCGTTTGACTTTGCTGCACACTAATTTTGCCAATGCTACCAGGGATAGTCAAAAAGTCGGTCCCATCTGAGAGACACAATCATAGCCTGGAGAGAGGTAGAGAAATATATTCATAATCCCACTTTTCTGCCTCTAAAATGATGCATTCTCTAAGAGGACACCCAGACGTTTTCCCAGCGGGTCAGACGAAAGTAAGTATGAGTCTACTCGATCTCTCAACAAAAAGGTACTTAGGCAGAGCCGGGCCAAATAATGCATGCCAGGGAAAAGAAGATGGCTTATCCCAGTGCAAGATAGTGAACCATTTGATGTCCCCAGAAAACAAATAATGCCGTGGGACCAATATATGTCAGTCAGGATAGAGCAAGACTAGTGATCCTGAGGTATCCTGGAGCTCGTCGACCATCCATTATGAGTGTCATCTGGCCCGTCTCCAGTATTGAGTTAGAGCGATTGGCGTTGGCTAAGCGAGATCGATCGATAGTCCCGATATGGCGGATTGCCGCTATCTGATAAGGTTTTTCGATATGAGCTTCGATTATGCGCCGATTGAGACCATTAAAGGTATCTAGGGAATGAGAGTCGAAGCATCACCTTTCATTATACACCCAAGACAAGGCTGAGCCTAATGGCTCAGAAATTACAATCTCACAACAGACCTGATACTATGCTACTAGTCGTGTAGGCAACACTACTTAGGTTATAAAAGTCACAGAAAAATAAAGTCACAGACATTGTACTTATTCCATTCTAGGTACCACAGCCTTGACTCCTTAAACCTGCATCACCCACAAATTAAAAAGGTGCCATAAGGAGCACGAATGATTTCATACCTAACAATGTAACCTATGAACTGGGCGACATTATGAAAATCCACTGTACCCTTGTAACGTACGAGCATGAGCACCCAAACACTGCATGACCCCCAAATTTAAACAAGTGTCCGCAAAAAATGAGTTCTTTCAATCCACCATTCTTTAGTTTCATCTGACATAGACTATAATCCTGTCCGGGGCCACCAGCAAGTACCCGCAAACCATGACAAGACCCCTCACATTTTAAAAAGTGCGTACAAATACGGAGAGATCTTTCAAGACCTACTCATTTTAGTTGAGAACTGGGACATTGACTATCTACCTAGGTCCTGGATGCCACAGCATGAGCCCCAAACCTGCAATGACCCCCACAATTTAAAAAGAGAGCTCGGAAAAAGGAATCTGTCAACCACCAATTTAGAAGTTAGGAACTGGACATGTGACAATACACTGTCCCTTTGCCACAGTCATGAACCGCCAAACCTTCATTGACCCCACAATTATAAAAGTGCCGTGAAAAATGGATGCGTTTCAACCACCATTATAGTTTCACGGACATTGACTATACCTGTCCTGGCCACAGCATGATCCCCAAACCTGCATAGTACTCCCCACATTTAAAAAGTGCCGAAAACAGGAAGACTATTCGAACCACCATTTTAGTTCACTGGACATTGAGACTATAACCTGTCCCTGGAGGCCAACAGCATGATGCCCCAAACCTGCATGAACCCCCACATTTAAAAATTGCCGAAAAAGAGGAGTCATTCACCACCATTTAGTTTGACTGGACATTGACAATACCTGTCACTGTGGCACAGCGATGAGCCCAAACCTTCATGAACCCCCACAGTTTAAAAAGTGGCCTTGAAAAAGGAGTCTTATTCAGCACCTTTTTTAAGTTTCACTAGGACATTGACTCAACCTTGTCCTGGGCCACAGCATAGAGAAGCCCCAACACCTGCATGACCCACATAATAGTAAGTGCCGAGAGAAAAAAGGAGTCAATATTACAACCCACCATTTTTGTTGAACTGTGACATTGACTATACCCTGGTCCTGAGCCACAGCATAGCCCCAAACCTTCAATGACCCCCACATTTTAACAAAGTGAAGTGCCGGAAAAAGGAGTCAATTCAACCAACCAATGTAGATTTTCACTTTACTATTGAACATACCTGTCCTGGGCTCACAGCATGATCCCCAAACCTAGCATGACCCCCACATTATAAAAATTGCCGGAAAAAGGAGTCTTTTCAACCGACCAAATTTTATTTCTCACTGGACATAGACTTGACTCTGTTCCTGGGCCGACGTCAATGAGCCCCAATACCTTTCATGACCCCCACATTTAAAAAGTGAGCCGGAAAAAGGAAGTCTTTCAACCATTTAGAGTATCACTGGAGACATGAGCATACGCTGATTCCTCCGTTGGGCCACAGCATAGACCCAAGCACTCTGCATACCCCACATATTTAAAAATGTGCCGAGAAAAAGGGAGTCTTTCAACACCATTTTGTTTATTTTGAAACTGGACAATTGACGTATACCTGTCCTGGGCCACAGCCATGGTCCCAGCCGGAGTTACATTGGTTGCTGGGTTAAATGTCCCAGGAGTCTGAGCGTCCGTTCATCTATTAACACGAAGTAAAAATGCCCTGTATGACGGCAGAGCAACGAAAACACTAGACGTGCTGAAGCAGAGTGCGGAAGCAGAAGTGTGATAACTCCACCTTCTCTTTACACAGTCAAATACCTGGTTAGTGTCTTTCCCCTACTTATGTACATTGGTGGATCCCCACCCAATTTGAGTCTTCTACTGGAATACATAGGTGTTTAACGCTCCTGTTACTCCCAGTGCACCAGTTATCTAATGCATTCTTTTTTTCTCATTTTCTACTCAACGTGCTGAGAGAGGAGGAAATGTTGTCCCATGTCTGTAACTTTCTGAGTTCTCTGTCACGTGCTCCATACTCACATAGTCCACAGAATAACCTACATACTGGTGCAAGTTTTTTCCTAGTACCTCCCTTTATACAATTCAGAGGAGAATTTTATTAACAGCTTATTATTAGTACATGCAAGTTTTTATAGTCACACTTATTAATATACTAGAAAACACATTTTTTAAATAGTGATATGTGAATCCCACAATGTATTTGTATCTCTATTTTATACATTTGTATTAAATTGGTTGATCTGCAGATATCAGTGTGATTGATAGCTAAGTTACAGATCTTGCAAAAACAAGAGCAATTTTGCATAAGAGTCCATTAACATTGTCCCTACCTATCCTTTTTCTGACACACCATCACCTTGTAGCCGACTCTTACAATATGTGTGAATAACAAAATGTTCAGATAGTAAACAACATATTGTTAAGATAGGACCTGTGTGTAGGAGTATATGCTTGCTGTACAACAGTTCAAAGACTGCCCCCAAAAATTCAAAGGCATGACCCTTGCGAGCCTACAATTGGTCGAATTTGTAAAAGAACAAAGGATTCTGTGTGTAGAAAAACAACATTTTTTATTTTATTATAAAATGGACCTGGTCTATTGCTGCAATCTTTCAAAGCAGCATGACCCAGAAATAATTATAAAAATGAGAGCTTCTCACACTTGATAAAAATTGTGTGAAAGGGAGGAAATGCCACTTAGAAGCCACATGTTTTGTTACAAAGGACCATGATTATTGAGCTGTAACGTCACAGACTAATCATGTACCCCAGAAAAAATATAAAATGACTTCTCAGCCACTATTAAAAATTGAGTGAGGGATGAGAATGCACTTAGAAGTCACATTTCAGTATCCAAAGGACCATGAATATTGCTGTAAATCTCACAGCAACTATGACCTCAAAACCATGACATGCAAAACTTCTAAGGAGATACAAGAAGTAGTTAAATGGAAATACGGTGTTGTCATGAAACCATGCGTCTTGACAGTCTCCTCACAGCAAAACCATGCAAAATGAACTGTTAGGGAAAAAAGAATAAAAATGCAGTAAGAAAGTGAAACATTTTAAAAAAAAGATTTTCAATAGGACCATATCTTGTTTAGAAAAGGAATGTGAAGTAGAACTGAGGCAACTAATCGTGTGAACACTCGGCGAAATGGGGCCACAACATCATCAAGAATTCCATGCCTTGATTCTATCTTGATGAAAGTCAAACTATCCACATTATCTGAGGAAAGCTCGATGCGATGCGAGTCTTGTAATGTACTCCTCTCAGCAGTGCACAAGTGAGACTCGGCTCAGATATTACGCTAGGCTGCCTGGGCCAAGGGACACACCTCTAGGCGTTGACAGCCAGCTCGAGGCCATTCGTCCTTTTGGATACCCAGAAGTCTCTATTGGTCGCGTTGAACACATGCAAAAACACATCGGTGATTTGTGCAGTACTCAGATATGTCCCGTAGAGCACCATGACATCTTAAGCTGATCTCTGTTGTGTTGGATGTATGTGACCGTGCATTGCATTTCGTTGGGTGAGGAGCGTCTAAACAAAAAAGATGCCAGATGGTCAGCCCATTATGGCTTCTGCCACTCTTGTGCCATGTCTTCAGGCCTGCTATGCCAAGGCTGTTGCACACTACTTCTGTCACGAGTCGCCTGATGCGATTGTTATCGCACCGATGACATATTGGTGGAGACGTGAAGAGCATTTACTGCACCAGATTTGTCTCCATTTGATCACTCAGCAAGGTCTCCATTTCCAGCATTATTACTCTCTATTTGAGAGGATGGGTGGGAGAGGAATAGTGCTGATGATTTTTAGTTTTGTACCTAGGGATCCAGGGAGGTGTCCACCAGTAACAGTTTACATTTTGTGATGGCCTAATTCGATGTATCATGTATGGTAGGAACATTGGAGAAGCATCTCAAGCAGCTCATGTGAGAGCGAGATGAGAGAGCCTTGATTTCCCAAGCATATTCTGGAGCCGATGGGCACTAGGCAAACTGGATCTTCCTCATGTATTCCTCCTCCGCCTCAACATTCTGCGATGCCAACCTCTTTCCAAGGCATGTACGTCGGTAAAATCGGTAGTCCTAGGGAACTTACCTCCCTCCTCTCCCTCCTCCGCTGACTCCGCGGGACACAGCATCAACACAGGCCCTGACTTGAGCCTGAGATTGATACACCCTAGTACCGTGGATGCGCCACCTCTTGACACTAGCTCTGGACGCCCGAAAACATACTGCCAATGACCAGATGACCGATGAAATTGAGCAACTGTTACGAGGCCTTGTGGATATTGACGGAGATACAGAGAAAGGAGCTCCATTGTCCTGTGCATGCTTGTTCCGAACTACCTCCTCCGTCGCGAGTGGGGGACCTGTTTTTATCAAAGAAGTGTCCAAACGATCGGATATTACCAGAAACTTCAAGATAACCGACAATGGGAGCTCCAGTTGACTGGACAAGAGTGTACATTTATGGGTGTCCGTGCGACATGACCATTAGGATGTGTCTCTTCAAAAACTAGGCAAGTGAGAGTTGGTTTATCAGAGTGTCTCTATTTCACTCTAATCCTCACACTACACGGAGTGAGTTTCAACACCACCATAGGATCCCTTAAGCGACGCTAGTCTCTGTCAGGCCATTTGGTCTACTTCGAACTGACGCGTAATGAGGTCATTGCAGCTCTGGCCACAAGTCTGCGAGTGGAGGGCAGGTGAGAGTTGGGAGATTCCAGTTGTTGTTGCCGGGAACGAAACAACAGATGAGACCGGTTGCACGAGGGCGAAGCACGACTGAATGCTTGACAACGCAGACCAGGAGGGAGAGCGGAAGCAGGTTAGCCGAACGGCGGAATGTGTCGAAACTTCAGTATTCCTCGAGCCTTCCTTTCAGTCATGGGCAGTCGCAAACCCGGGTAGCTCATTTTATAAATATCTGGACGATCAGAGATTCACTGACAAGTGCCAGGGCCAAGGGATGTGGCACTCAGCCTAGCCGATCTTAAGAGGGCGGCCAGACAGAATTTCGCGCGCGTTTATCGCACACCCACGCTTGCCATGTGGCACAAGAGGTGATCTCTGACATTCCAGTTCCGGAGCGCTCGGTCAGTCGTTGCTTAAGAGCACCACAGCTACCTGACCTGTTTGATGTGGACAGGTCTCACAGGCAGATTAATTTCAACAACGGCCATGGTGGTTCTCTGTGCAAACCTAGATGCTCTAACCATAGGGGACCATAGGGGAAAAGAGCACCATGCACCATCCCTGCGGTTTTGGACAGATGCGTGGCGCCGAGCCCTGATAGAGCCACCGTTCACCACCCATAGACCATCCATCCCGAAAGCTCACCTGCAGATGTGATCTGTGTCACAGAGATAAAGAGGCGGCCTCGTCCGTGCTCTAACATATTTCCATCTGATGCTACGGTGAGAATGGACTTTTCGCGAGGACAACAAGATCAGACCAACGCGCTATGAGAGTAAACATTAATTAGATGACAGCGTGGACTGTCTCAGGGCAGGAGACGCTTTTCTGAGCAAAGACAAATAGCTGCATCGGGGCATCTGTAATAGTGGGGGCAATCGAGGGCCATGGAACGTGGCGAGGAGTGTGTGACAAAAGAAAAAAGAAATAAAAAAAGGAGAAAAAAACCCATCTGTGTCCACCCAGACGGAAATGTCAACATTTCCAAGGTCCAAAATGACTGTGCAAGTTCCCGACATTATCAGGCTTATGGAGAGAATTGTTTGGAGGTTAAAGTTGTTTCTATCGATGTCTCACCAAAACCTGAAGTATCAGTAAGGTCTGGCATGCAAGCTACTGTGCCGCTGCGTACGAGGCGAGTGCAGGTCGTCAACTGGCGGAAAAGGAGTATGGGGTAGGATGGTCCTCATGGTGAGAGTGCTGGTGGTACACGGGCGACGTGTGTGAATGCGTGAAGCGGAGGCTGTGATCCCTGAGTCATGACATAACTGAGGAGTCGATGGGCAGCTTTTGATTAACGGCATGGTGGTGGCTGAGGAGATGAGGAGGTCAGAGACAGAAGAGGTGTTGACAGTGCGAGGAGATTGGAGGCCCGGCGACGTGTGTCGGTGGACCTTTCTTTTAGCGCCAAGTGGTTCCTCTTCATTTTCAACTCGATGCATTCGCAGCATGACTAAACATGTTGGTGGTGGTTTAATCCACTTTAATGGTTCTTTCCTCTACGTATGCTTTGATAACTGCAAAGGCGCATATGAGCATCTGCTGGTTAGTGAATCAGAGGAGCATGCTCAAAAGAAGGCCAGAGCTTGGAGAGGTTCCTGGACCTTTATTATGACGGCGATAAAGCGAGGAGTGGGTGTTATTGCGCTGACCGAGTGTCAGCGAGAAAAGAAAAATCACGGATTCTCGACCTCTCCTCTCCCTTTTGTGCGGGTACCGTATTGAGACACTACCCATCTGTCCTTACCTCCTCGTGCAGTGGAATGAAGCGCACGCCGAGTGCAAATTGATCTGACGAAGATATAGACCAGGATGGGAACCGCATATGTCTCACAATCTATCATACATGCATCACAAACACTAAGGTTGCACACTTGAGGTCGTCCTGCTTTTCTGCATCCAGAAAGTCTGAGCGGGCTACAAGCCAAGGAGGCAACTAGACAAGGCGATATTGCCGAACCGTCCAGAGGAAATTTGTGCCGATTGACCGTGCTATACCTTCACCTCCTCAGATGTGTGCATCATATCTGGGCTGTCAGAGCAGACTACAAATCTCCCTCTTGATCTTTTAACATGCCCTATCTGAGCGCCAACCGAGCATTATTGCGTCATCAAAGGAAGGTCTTTACATTACAATGGATTATCCACAGTGAGGTGAGGTACAAACGAGTTGAGGACATTTGGAGGAGACTGTTTCATGTTTTTGAGATCAGTCTGCTGATTAGAGGGCTTGGTGAGTTAGGGACGGACAGTGATTGTGTGCAGTGGTCTGCGAGGTACGAGGTATGTAAGACTGCGAGAAATTGCATGTTTGCAATAGACCACTGAAGACAGATTGGCGACGCATGTTCGTGTTACTTAGATTATCACATTTGCCCATGACCCAGCGGATGACAGGAGCCTGTCGTCCTGCAATTGGAGTGATTGATTCCCAGCTGGCCATTGCGTGTTTGTCGCCAGCACTGGGAAGGATAAAAAAAAAACAACACATAAAAAACAAAACACACTTCGTCTGCGTACCTCTGACCTACCATGTGCGAGACCGCCCCTCTTTGCCTCGCTTACCACCTGCTGTTTCGCTTCCATGTTCATAAATAAAAAATTTGAGAAGGTATGTGAATATGTTCTCTTTTGGAAAGTCACTTATAAAAAAGAGCACGTCACGAATCACAGCTATTCTCAAATCCCTCTAAATCAAAACAAATTGTGCAGATATCTCAAATTGTTAACTGTGCAATGGTGTCTATCAACAAATCTGAGACTGGGCAAAATCCAAAAAACACATATCTGTTAAGTTAGTTGGAATATTAGAATAAACGAGTATTCTATTTATTGCACTCTTCAATTCACCTGTGGGAGATGAATAAAGTAAATGCTGTTATAATGTAGTATACGTAAGATGCTGAGAGCTACAATGAACAGTCTGCTGGTGGGCAAAAAGTCAAAAAAACACATCGGTTGTAAGCTGTTATATTGTTTTGATATAAAAAACGGTATTTTATTTTGCACCTTCAATTCACCAAGTGGGAATATAGAATTGCTGTTTTTACAGATTTACATATATGGCTTGCGTCAATGAACATGGTCTTGTGGGTCGCGTAAAGTCAAAACACATAAACTGTTATATGATTTGAAAATAAATAAAGCGGTATTTTTTGAGCACCTTTCAATTCACCTGTGTGAATATTATAATTGCTAGTTTTAATTGATTTTAAACGTAGCTTGCAGCGTCAATGATACAAGTGCATGTGGTGCGCAAATGTCAAAAAAACACGTACAACTAGTTATGTTTTATGAATATAATAAACGGATATATTTATTTTGCACCTTTCAATTCACCTGTGGTGAATAAAGAATTGCTGTGTATTTAAGATATTATCTGGTAGATGAGCTTGCGTCAATGAACAGTGCTGAGAGGAGCGGCATACAAGGTCAAAAAACACGTAACTCGAATATTATGTTTTAGATTATAATAAACGGTAATTATTTGTGCAGCCATTCAATCACTTTGGTGAATATAGGAATTTGCTGGATTTAAGAAATATACGTAGAAGATGCGAGCGTCATGAAATCAGTGCTGAGGGTACGCAAATCGTCAAACAAAACCAACGTAACTGTGATTATTTTTCGTACGTATACACGGTATTTAAGGCAACAAACTACACCTGTTAGCCTGCGACTACAAGATATGCTGTTTGTAATTATATTAAGTGACAAGGTGTAGAATATCAACCAGTCATCAGGAGTGAATCTAATGAGGTAAAAAAGACCACCTATCTGAATATGTAAGACTGATACATAAAAGTGGAGTTTTAAGCAGCTAACAAAGAGACCTGCAGTTAGCAATAAAATATACTGTTAATCCAATAAAAGATCTTCAACGGCTGCGCCCATAGATCCAGGAAATATATCAAAGACATGTTCAAAACAGTTAATAAATAAAGATAATCCACAACAATGTCTTAACAGCAAAGTCTTATTGTGAAGCATTAACCAGTGTAGCTATTGCATAGATGAGAAAGCATGTGTCTTGTATCGCCCGACGGCCGCCCCCCTTCCCCCCGACTCTTCCACCGCCGTGAATTACAGACGGTAGAAAGGCTGCTTTTAAATACGTTCATCTAGCACTAAATAAAAATGTTACAAATCTTCTAATCTAAACTAAATTGGAATGGATCACAGTCGCTAATATAGAAGGTTTCTCTGTTGCATGAAATAGTAGCCCTAATTTCGCTGAGCTAGTTTGGCCACAGAAGTCAGAGCGCAGTCCTCATCCGCTATGAGAACGCTGAGAGACACTTTGGAGGAGAGCTGAAAACAGGAAACACGCTGTAATCTATGCTCTAAAACGAGTGAGTTCTCATAGATGAATTTTCCCAGCCAATCGCAACGCACACACAACCCATTCGATGTATGTCGCACAGCACACACTTCACCCTGCTCTAATCTCTGAGAAATCTCAATTGCTGGCCGAGTGCCAAAATTACAGGAAGGCCCCGAAAACAGCTGTGCGAGTCTTAATATGATGCGATATGCACAAGATTTTAACCTTAATTATCGCATTTATCTGTGAAATTTCGAGATCATACCATAAAAAACTGCCGATTTCAACTTTCGTTCGATAAAAATTCGCTGCACCACTAGTCCTCCAGCCATATCACTGATATAAATCGCTACAGTAAGTGTTTACAGGGTGCTCACAAGAGAATAGGGCAAATACAATATAACCCGAGATAAGTTGTTCTCCTAATGGAAAAAATAACAAAAAGTGAGGACAAGACATCACCCAAATACTCTTGATAGGGGATGAGCTAAAAGTTAGAAAGAATGTGGAAGGGGGAACAATGGATAGGAGTACTTATTTTAAAAGAACAAAATGCGACCACCGCTATATATGGCGGATTGAATAATCCCTTAACCCTCCGGGTGTGGTACAGAACTTATAGCGCAGCCCATAAGATGCACGGAGATAGGGACAAAATCTGATTTTGTGCACGCAATCTGAGACGATGAAGTGGTACAATAACAGGAGAGATACATGTGTCCAGTGTTCGTTACGTACACTGGAACAAACATGGGGGAGGCTGGTGTTGATGAAGAACTTACCTCGCATATTGATCTTACATGAGCAGTGGTTGTTATAGGGGAGACTGGGAGGAGAAGACGCGAGAAGAAACCAATCCCAGGATGCAGTACAATGTCAGCTCTCCTGGCTGCAAAACGGCATTTGTCAAGCAACATTGGGCGTTCCTCTCCGTCGCCTCCTCAAGTAGAGGCGTCTTACTACTACAATCTAAAAAGCAAATCTCATTTTCGACCATATAGTGTAACTAGAACAAATACAAAAGACCAGAGGACACAAGGCAATTATATTCCGCTAAGTATTTCGTAATCCTTTACTTTACAACACCAGTTTTACCAGACATGAGGTGGCTGATCTAATGAAAGGCTTCAGATGGAACACACACCACTTGTGAGTACGTCGAGGCCTTGAATACCTTAAAGAGCAACTTTGTTCCGCTGAAGGTGCGTTAAGAAGTGGAGGAGGGATACTGGGTATGAGGGTACCGCAAGATAGGTTGACTTGAAACAGGAGGAGACGACCGGGGGGACTGCATGAGATGAGCTAGGCCAGGGTGTCACATTGACACAGTACCAATAAGAACACGACTCTACTATAAAATTCAGCAGATTAACTCTGGACTAGTCAAGTATTTCCCGACGGTCTGGAACTGGGGTGAAAAAATAGTCAGGACTCTTAGGAAATTACTAAACTGATCCGACGCACCCGGAAAGGGATTATAAGCATTCAACAATTTTTAGGCCATATCACCTAGGTGGAGAATATAGTTTATTTGTTATGTGTATTGTTATTCGTTCTACTTAAGTGAGTACTGTTCGTACATATTGTATGAAAGTGTATATCGTAATCGCTATTACACCATTGACAGGATTATATGCTTACATTATTTCTACTCAATAAAATACGGGCGAATATTTATCAAGCAGTACACTGACATGTAATTTTTATACCTTGTTTTAATTAGAAAGAACCAAATAAAATATCTGATATAAAAAACAGATCAAAACAATGGTCTAAAAGGCAACTTCCTTGAGGCTTAGTTAGGGGCAACAACCTGGTTATAAGGGGCTAGCTACCTGGCCATAGGGGGCATCTACCTGAATATAAGGGGCATCTACTTGGCTATAAGGGGGAAACAACCTGGCTAGTGGGTTACAAAAATATAAATAAAAAAAAAAACATAACAATCTGGACTATGGGGGCACTACCTAGCTAAAGGGGCTACTACCTGCTAAAGGGCATCTACGTGGCTCATAACGTTTAGTGAAACAACCTGGCTAGAGGGGTGCAACAATCTGAGCTAGTGGGGGCAGCTAACCTATCTATATAGGGTCCTCACTATCATGGCTATAATGGGCTACATGCCTGCTAGATGGGAGCAGCCCTCCTGAGCAACAGAATGGCATTCTACCTTGCTCAAGGTGGGCTATGCTAACTGCTAGATGGGGGCAACAACTGGATAGAGGGGCAATCAACCAGCCATAAGGGTGCAACTGCACTGGCATATTATGGACAACTGCCTATTGCTATAGGGGGCATCTAGCCTGTCTTATAGGAGGGTAATCTACCTGCGTGCAATGAAAGTGAGTATCAACAACCTGGCTAATGAGTGGTGTCTATTCATTGTAAGGAACATTAGTACAGTAAAAATATTGATTGTAATGTGTAAAGTTTATTGGTTATCAGCACAGTTTTGGTGTATCATCCCAAAGCACTCCTGGATGCTGAGAAATAAGCTAGCCAATGTCCAGTGCGAAAGACTGGGTGCAGCCAACAACCCTAATTATAGGACTTTCTACCAGAGCCGATATCAGCAGTTAAGTAGAGTGGGAGGAGAGGTGTGCTTGTGAAGGTGGCGAGGCTCACCACACACAGATGGTGCGGTGATGTCATGCAAATTTTTTGTGCGGGTGCGAGTATCATTGTCCTACCCTATCAAATCTGCGTCACATTCCCCACTTACAGAAAGTTTGGGCGCACGTAAGTGAGAGGTATCAAAGGGACGGAGACAAGTGACTAGAGAGGAAGCTATGGAAGGAAGAGTACGTGGACCTGCAAGTGAGTCAGAGGAGGGTAGACAGTGACTGTAGTGATCAGAGAGTGGAAAAGAACATGTGAGAAGAGAAGTGAGTTGGGGAGGAGACGTTGAACTTGTAAGTGTTAGAGTAGGTAGCACAGAGATCACTGACTGTGAAGATTCACAGAGAGGGGTAAAATTGACTGTAAGGGTCAGATGGCGGGGAGACAGTAACTGGAGGGGTGAAATGAGGGGAGACAATAATTGAGAGGATCAAAGGGGGAAGACAGTGACTGGGGGAGATTTAAATGACTGGAGTGGTTGGGGAATATAGTGACTGGAAGGGTAGGGGAAGACAGTGAGACTGAGGAAAGGGTCAAAATGTGTGGAGACATGACTTGTGAGGTGATCAAAGCGGAGAGACAGAGACAGTGTGGGTGGGTTTGAGGCTGAGTCTATAGATCAGAGAGGGTGGGTCATTACGGTATGAACTGGAGGATCAGATGGAAGTCAGTGGAGTTGAGGGATAAAGATGGTGAATTCTATAGATGAGCTGGGATAGAAGTCAAAAGGGTAATTTGCATTAACTGTGAGAGTGTTATGTTTGACCGAACAAAAAACCTGACACAATTAAATTTAGTGCTGAAGAAATAGTATAGTTTTAGCATAGTTTTTGAGGCTTTACAATAATAATACTTAGGACCACATCTTTGTTGCCCATAGGAACCAATCAGAGTGCCTCTCTCATTTTTCCAGAGCAGTACAGTATATGAAATGGACAACAAAGAGAGTTTTAGACCTAGATGGTTTTCATACATGTGGCCCTTAGACTTTTTCATATTATCAAGAGTTGTGATTATATAAGCAACACACTGCAAGTGGTTTTTTTTTCTTCTGGCATTTCTCTCTGCTTAAAATAATGCATGTATTTAAGTATTTTTCAATACATTTCATGTGATTCAAATGCAAATTAATAAATCATATGAATGATTTGCCGCAGCGAAAGTTCCAACAAAAATGCAGGTAGTAAAACATACAATTTAAAAAAGAGATCAAAAAGACCACAAAAATTGCAATTGAAGGAAGCCTAAGGTTAGTTTCACCCACATTTACTTTTATAGTTGCACCCGAAAAGTGTTATAAAATGTGCCAAAAAGTGGCACACTTTTGGCTCAGCGTTTTGCAGTGTGTCATTGGATTATTCTGTCTTTAGACACTTTTTATGACCTGACTGACATGGGGGCATGGTTTAACCCCAACTGAGCATTTCTTCACAGGATAACGGTGTGAAGTTGATGTGACATGTTGTGACAAAAATGCTCAAAAATGTAGGTTTAGAAAGTACACCAAATAAAAGGAGGTCTACAAGAGCTAAATTCTAATGTTGCACCAAGTTTATAAAAGAGCATAAGTCACTGTACTAAATGCGATACCATTTTAGACTTCGTGTCTAAGTTTAAGCTCACTTTAAGACAGCAATAGTAAGTGTTGTGGCCAAAAATATTTTTTGTGCATAATATTTAATTTAGATTTTATGTGTGTAGAGAGTACAAATAGGGAATACAGGAGTCAGGAATGACTAACATTCTTACTCAATACTTCCTTTTCCTCTTAATTTTATTCCTGGTTTCGGTTTTAAAAAACTAAATGAAAAACTGCCATAAAAACGGGTGCTTGTCCTCTCTGCCTATTGTTGCTCAACACACCCACTCTATGTGCAGACAGTACCAACCTAAGACCGAACTCTTCTCACCTGACAGACCCATTGTTCCACCACACTCCCTTCATGACCTGGCAGTTTCAATATCTCCAGCACTACAATCTTAGGCTATGTCTACACAGCAATGGATTCTCGTCGAACTTTCTGCGCATTCATTATTTAGAATCCACCAAAAATCCATCTGTACCCAGTGCTGTGTAGAACGCAATGAAAATATCCATGTTGTAGTCTACACAGCACAGATATTTTTCAGTCGGTTTTAAAATCCTCCAGATTCCAGCAGATTTTTAAATCTGTTGGATCTTCCTTCAGACTCCCTTACATTCAATGTATGGGGCCAACGGCAAATCCAAAAACGCGGTCCGCAGTCGGATTTTGGACGGCATTTTAACATTGCTTTGTAGACATAGCCTTAGAAACAAAGGTAACCTATCCTTCCATAGATCCCTAACACCCTTCAAAAATGTGTGTATTAAAGGGATCATGATGCACCTACTGTACTATCTGTCAGGGTATGTTCACACGGCTTATTATCTTGCATAATTGCACGCGTATTTCACTGTGTATTGCGCTTAATAAGTGGCGAAATGCGTGCCGCAATTACAGTAATTCATAGCTGTACAATACGATCGCGGGGGGAGAATTGACATGTCAATTGTTAGCGGCGAATACACGTCGCTGACAATGCATATCTATGGGGCCAGCGCCCGGTCGGCCCACCCGTGCTTTGGAATTATGCGCTGATCAGTGCGTGGTTCCAAAACACCCGGCATTCTATATGCGCCTCAATAAGCCATGTGAACATAACCTAATTCAGTCCTTATTAATAAAATCTCCAGATGACATCAAGACCTCCTACCAAGCGATAGAGGGAATAAAGTCTTTATCGCAGGCCAAAAGTCTTTCATTACATGTAGAATGCATGTATTACAAAATGTTAACTCTTTTATGCATACTATATCTTAATGTTTCAGATTGCTGTTGGAGGTGTGATACCAGCATGACCATGATACACATCCGGTATGAATGTGAACCACCTTTAAATCTTTGGTCTAAAGTTGTGGAGCTAATCAAATTCATCAGGGGGCATCACTCCTATAACCTGGTACTGCTACACACTCTTAAAAAGAACCTTATGACTGGCTTGTGGCAGGGCAGTAGTGCTCACACTTTGAAAGAACTCTTGACTTCCATCAATTACAGGCTGGTTTACAGCAATTCACCATTTGCAGAGAATGGAGGCACTGAGAGCAGTAGACAAGAATATATCACTTGCACATTGTGTTATATGTAGACAGGTTAATGTTCTGTGTGTCTCCTCACTTTTATAACCTGACCCAGGGGTCAAACAGCAAAGCAGAATTTTTCTAATACAACCTGCTCTGTCCAAAATAGAATTCCCATTATTCCCTTCTTATTGTTCTGAACTGTTGTCAGTGATTACTTGAGCATTTGTTAGACTTTAGTCTCCTAATTCCTGTAAACTCTTATAGATAAAATATTTATACATAGTCTATTTTTCCTTTAGCAACCACCCCACCAGGGGCATAACTAGAAAAGCTTGGGCCACATAGCAAACTTTTGGATGCCGCCTTCCTTTAACCACAAACATTTACCAGTACCTCTTAATAATTTTCATGCAGTTACTAGATGATACATGGAACAAATACCTCTCCATACATTTCATCATCATATTGCTGCCAAACAAATCCCACTATACCAAGACTGAACAATACCAATAGTGCTACTACATAAGGACCCAATTATACCAGTTGTACACAGGCTCTGCAGACTGTATATCAGCTCCATACAGTGACCATTTAGTAGTAGATACTAGTATATACAGGCTCTTCAGACTGTATATTACCTCTATATAGTGACCATATAATGGTAGATACTAGTGTACACAGGCTTTGCAGACTGTATATTACTGCCATATCATGACCATAAAGTGGTAGATCCAGTGTACACAGGCTTTGCAGACTGTATATTACCTCTATACAATGACCATATAATGGTAGATAGCAGTGAACACAAGCTCTGTAGACATATAGGTTATTGCAGTGCAGTTACATCCAGGGACTCACAGGAGCCATTTTCTCTGATGAATAGTTCACTTTCCTTTTTTTCTACATCTGGTCCAGACCACCATGCTGACTTCTCCCGGTCACCACTCATCCCAGTAGAATTTTCACACAAATATCTTAGAATCCTCACTTTTCCAGCACCTCCCTCACTGTCCTCCACCCCTGTATAAAAGTTTGCATTGCTGGGAGAGTGGGTAAAGGCCTTAGTTTAGAGGCACAGGGGGGGATAAAAGATAGAGATTGTGCTAGGGCTAAAGCCTGTACCACTCAGAATCATATTAACCGGTAGGTATGCAAGGCCCCAAGTAGGTAGGTAATTCCCCATTAGATAGGTTGGTAAACCCTAGATAGATTAGCTGGCCCCAGATATGTAGGTAGGTGCCAGGTAGGTAATCCCAGTTAGGTAGGTGGTAGGTAGGCACAAGGTAGTGTTACGCCAGTTACAATCTGCTTCGCTGTGGCCACACCGACAGTGAACAGCAAGTTATGGTAACATTCTGTTCACTGACAGTGGGGCCCTGTCATAACATCCTGTCACCTGTCACTAGGTGGGGCATTCGGTCCCGACACTGGTAGTGCCAGAGTTAGGACTGGATAGGCCTCTAGTGATAGACGAGGTCATGTTATGGCACAGTCCGATAGGCAATGAATGGTAAGTTACGGTAAATTACTATTGACTGACGGCAAGGCCCTGTCATCCAATGCTGTTGTCTGTCACTATGGGCCCATCCAGTCCCGACACAAGCCGATTAGCCCCCTAGTGACAGACGACAGGATGGTGTGACATGGCCGGCCAGCAGTGAAAATTAACTTACTGTTCATAGCAGGCCAGGCCCTTTAGGGACGGTGGGCCTAGGTTGTTCCAGCACAAAGCACCACTTTGTTCATTAAAACATGCTACTCTTACATTTTTCTTTAACCCTTGAATGACATTGGATGTATTAGTACGTCCTATAGGGGAGCAATCCCGCCACATATGCAGCGGTTGCCAGCTGCTAATTGCAGCTGACACCTGCCGGTAACAGCACAAAATGGAGCTGGCTCTATTTTGTGCTGTTAAACCCCTTAGATGCTTCGGCAATTGCAGACTGTTTCTCACTCCGATTGAGACCCCCACAGTGAGATTGCAGTGTCCCTATCAGTTTACATGGCAGCTGGAAGCCTTATGAAGCCTTCCACTGCCACCATGTTTTATCTTTTCTCTCTTGTCCTCCTCCCCTGCAGTAGTCAGTGAAGACTGCCTGCTTGCATCTTATCTTTTCTCCTGACTAGATAAGAGGGAAAAAACAAAACCTATACAGCTTGTGCACAATACAGAGTTGTTTTCTGTGGTTTAGCCAAACACCATGTTTGCTCAGCTAGACCTCAGAGCTTCTCACACTACAAAGGCTGATTTCATAATGAGTATCAGTCTCGGGAGCCTGCATAGGAGGTGGTGTGATGACATTACAGAGGAGGCACTTGTTTTTTTAAACACAGGAACACAATGCCCCTTTTTTCAAGACTGAAGAGGACAATGGTAGCTTGTTAGCTAAGGAAATCACTTCTTGGCAAAACCCCTTTAAATAACAAGCTTTATTTCAACATAAAATATTCCATCCAAGAGATTATTACAAGGAGTTGTGCAAGCTGGTTGGTGCACAATTCAACTAGACACTCCTTAAGTGGACCTAGCTTTGTTGAAACTACTGTATTTCATGTTTTTTCCAGTTGATTCAAGGCAGCCGAATATCTCTCAAACAACTTTATATTTGGAATGGTTGATGCTGGCCACAATTTCTCAAACACGTTTCCAATAATTAGCCAGTGAATGTGGTGCCTACAGGGTAAACTCAGTAGTTCTTTCTAAAGTTTCGGTTCCAAGAGGATGAACGCAACAGCATTTCTACCAGTATTACTACTAGTTGTGTCAAATGATATAAACTTTACTTTATCAAAGAGCTGCCATTCCTGCAGAACCTTGAATATAGCTGTAGCTTGTGATGCTCCTGTGCTGCTAGGTATCTCGGGGGCCGACAACAACTTCTCAGTTCCTCCTCCTGACACTAGTACTGCCAGTCGCTCAGCAGTTTCTTTGCGGGTCTAGGTTGCAAACCTTTTCCTGTTCCAAATTTGGTACGGGTCACGGGGAAACTTTTAAATGGGGAGGGGGGCTTTGATGGGCATTTGCTGAAAATCTCTTGTGCTGCCAATGGCCTGTTGTTTGTTTCCCCTTTTCAACGAAAGGGACGGGCCTGGATCATGCGAGAAGCTGAGAAGCAGCAGAAAACAAGTTGGTCACTTTCTATCCCCGGGGTTTTTATTTCTGTCTAGAGCTGCAACAACTTATGCAGTCACAATGTTGACTTACCGAATTACATTTCTTGTGACTAAAATGCCCTTTGCCCTCATCACTATCGTTTTCAGAAGTGCTGTTGTCGCTGCAACTGCTCCTACTACTGCTAAATTCAGCAGATGCGGTCGACGGCAGAACTCGCTCAGTTTTTTTTTTATTTTCCATTTTTCGGGCCGTAATTCTCTTTAAATCTTTTTTTAATAAACCTTGTCCAGATTTTCTGTTAATAGTCCCATGCTTCTAGGGTTGATTGAGAGGGGGAAAATTTTCCCCGGGAAATTCGGTTCGTTCATTCCCCGGAATTTCTCGGGAAAAAATTTTAAACTTCTTTCCGAATTACTTCGGGCAAATTTTACGTTAAAAACAGCTATTTCCGGGCCCCCCCCTCCCCCCCCCCCCCCCCCCCCCCCCCCCCCCCCCCCCCCCCCCCCCCCCCCCCCCCCTAGGCTACAAAAGCCTCCATGGAAACTCTGCCCCCCCCAAAAATTTTCCCGGGGCCCCCTTGGGTTTTTTTAAAAACCCCCTTGGGGTTTTTATTAAACCCCCCCCCGGGACCCCCCCCCCCAAAATCCTTAATTTAAAACCATCTCCGGGGGAACAAAGGGGCCAAAAATACCCTGGGGGAAATTCCGATAAAGTCATGGCAGCGAAAAGTGGAAAAAAACAAGCTGAGAGTGGTGGCAAATCGGTGACAGAGTGTGGAGGTGACGGCGGCCCGGCCACAGCGCATGAGGTCAGAAAAGTGGCACAATGACATTTGGATGGTGGAAAAAAAACAGGAGTGGGCCCAAAAGAGGGGCCACAAGCCCACAGTGTGGAGTTGACGGCATCAACAGAAAGCGGGCAGCAGCATGGGTTTCAGACGTGGCCCCCAAATGACGAGTGGGAAGGTCACAGAAATCAACCAAAAGGGGGTTGAGGCGGGACGTGGCAAAATGACAGTGTGTAGGTCACCCGCGAACTGCACCCGGGGCATCAGGGTCGGGGACAGTGGCCCCAATGCCCACAGTTTTGTGGGGTAAAAGGCAGCCCCCCAAAACACCCAGCATCGGGTCAGACAGTGGCCCCAATGAAAATTTGGAGGGGGGCCCAAAAAACAGGGGGGTAGGCCCCGAGTGGGACAATAACACAGTGTGGGGGTTTCACGGCCCCCAGCCCGCAGAAAGCAGGGAGGTCAGACAGTGGAAACAATGACATTCGGAGGGTGGGCCAAAAACAGGAGTAGGCCACAGGAAGGGGACAATGAAAATAGTTTGGGGGTTAAACCGGCCCCGCCCCCAGCAGCAGCATGATTTTCAGACGTGGCCCCCAAAGGCAGAGTGTGTATTTTCACGGCATCAGCCACAGCAGAAGATGGGGTTTCGGGCCAGTGGCATAATGACACAGTGTGTTGGTCACGACGGGCAGGCCCCCCAAAAGGCAAACATGAGGTCGACAGTGGCAAATGACATTCTGGAGGTGTCAAAAAATTTGGAAAGTGGGCCCCCCAGAGTGGCAAAATGAAAAGAGAGTGGAGGGTGGCGGAAAGGGGCAGCAGGATGGGTCAGCAGGGGCACAATGACAGAGTGTGGAGGTGGGTGGCAATACCAGCCCTGGAAAAAGATGGTTGGGGAGAGGTGGTAAACTGTCAGCAGTTTGTGTGGAAACGGGAAAGGGTTGGCGGCAAAAGGTTTAGGGGGCTAAAGGCAGGTAGTTTTAAACCCAGACTTTTTTTCTCACATTTTTGGGTGAGGCTTTTAAATGGCTGATGGATGTCTGACGCCTAAGGCATTGGTGTGGGGAAATTTCCTGGCCTCTTTCCCGGGCCTGTTTCCCAATCTTGAAAAGGGTAAAGGTCGTTACAAATTTCCCGGGGACAAGGGGTTCTCCTTGGGGTAACGAGGGGCCCCCGCCGCAATAAAAACCACCGTTTGGGTTTGCCCCCATATGGCGGGAAGGACAGCTTCTCCACTGCAAATTTCGGAAAGTTGCGGCCCCCCAAAATCCAGTTTTTTTTTTTTTTGCCCAGCTGGGCCGCGGTTTCTTTAACTGGGGGTCAGGGGTTGCTTCCCAAGTGGGCCCAAACCACCTTTTGGGTTTCCCGGGTCGGCTCCAAAACCTCCCTGTGTTTGGGAAAAGGGCCTTTCCTCACTAGGCGGGTAAAAAAAAAGCTGCTCTTCAGGGGCTCCAGCCCTTAGGTTGCTGCTGATGGAGCTGGTACTGCTCCTACCCCCCCCACTTTCCCTGGGCACCCCAAAGGGCTGAAATTTTCGTGACCCGGTAAAAGAAACCCCCCGGTCCGCCTGTCAGGGAGGGCCCGATTGCCGACATAGGCAGCGGGCCAACTGACTAAAGGGGGATTTCCCTTATAGTATTTGAAGTTTTTTTCCCCCCTCTCAATAGTGGGAAAAAGGCTCTCATTTTGGGCCCGATAGCGAGGGCCCAATTTGGGTGGGAGCCAGAAGTCATCCTCAGCCGGATGCTGACTTTTTTCGGCTTTTCCCCTACCCAAAGGCAAAAATTAGCATGCTGGGGAGCAATCTGACAAAGTGCCCATTAGGGGCTCCCTCCCTCCTTTCTCCACTGTATGCTGCCACGGTGTTTGCGGGTATTGCGTGGTCTTCCTATTCTAAATTCTCCCTTCCTCCAGTCCCTCCTGCTCCCTTCCTCTCTTGTCACTGGGTAAAAAAAATTTTATCCCCCTCATTTTCCCCGGGTCAATGTTTTCTGTTTCCCCAATGCCCCTCCCCCTTCTCCCCTCCTTTTTCAGTCCCCCCGGACTCATGGGGGGCCGGGCGAGAGGTAGTCCCCACGTCCCCCAGTCCCCGGGCCCAGACAGATTTTTAGAAATTTTGTTCCGGGCCCATGAAGCAGTGGAATGCGTTTTTCATCCCGTAGCCTGGCGACTGACAAATAATGGGGCCCTTTTGAAATGGCCTCAACAAAGGCGGTGTCACGCATGAGCTCCCAAACTGGGGGAAAAATAAAATTTTCACAGGGGAGTACTCCTGTCCCCTGGATCATCAAAAAACGTTTAATTTGGGCCCTTTTTTCTGGGATCCCGTCGGTCCAACATGTGGGAGGGGGAATTCCCCAAAGGGTGGAAACATCGCATATCAAGTGTTTTTGGGGGAGGGTTCTGCCCCCTGCAAACCGAGGAGGGTTTCCTGGCTTTGGTGGAATGGATGGGAAATGCATGCACAGTTTCCTGGGCCATTTTCCCCAATTTTTCGAAGAAACGGGGGGAAAACTCAGGGAAACCTTTTACAAACCCCAAAATTGAACACGTGGCCATGCAGGGTGCATGGACCAAAACCTCATTTAGGTGGGAGGGGCCCGGACACCATGTTCCTCCCACTGTCCGTCCCCTTTGGTTTTCCCATTTGCAGTTGGCGTGGAGAAAAACCACAAAAATTTATTTTTGCTGAAAGACCCCGGAGCCGTTCCTCCCCCGTGTGACCTTTTGTTCGCCGAGGCAAGCCCCAAATGTGAACTGCGGGGGACACCGCTGTGCCCTAAAACATGTGGGTTTTGATGGAGCAGTTTCTTGTGGAGGCTGAGATGGTGATTTTGGGGGTTTTGGGGGGGGGAGGAGGGGCCTTGGCGCAGGAGCCGCCGTTTGACAACGTGGGGGAGTAACGGCGTTCCCGTTCCCCCAAATTTTTTTGGTGTTTCCTTTGGGCCCGGGGGCACATTCCCCCCAGGGGGGGTAAAAAGGGCAGTAAATGGCCCGGGCCGTGGGTTTAAAACTCCAGACGTCCGAAATGCCGTGCACCTTGGAAAAAAACCCCGAATTTAAACTCAAGGGAAAGGCCCCCCCTTCTGTTTAATAAATTTTTGAAGTGGTGGGACTGCCCTTTTTTGGAAAAAGAAATTACGGTTGGGGGCTTCCATCTCGGCCCCCTGCACAAGCCATTAGTTCTCTGAACGGTTTCAGAGTCCCCCCATTTGGAAAGGGAGGGGACTGCAGCACCCAACAACTTGGACGGAAATTTTTCGGGGCAGTTCCCGCATCTTAGGATTTGGTTTGGGCGCATTTCTGTTTTTTCCCCTTTGCAATCGGAACCCCCCTGAAAAAATGCTGGGGCCATGGAGTAAGGGGAGGAGCAGGAGAAATCTGGACCCGGGGTTTATGTTTAAAAAGAAACAGGGTCCCTTTCGAGGTGGGGGGAGCCCTTTATGGCTTTCAATTTGGGATGCGTGCCACGGGGCGATTTCTGGGGCTTTTGTTGATGCGGCCCGGGAGATGGACCAAACCCCATTAGCCACGTTTCTCCCAGGCCACCGGTTGGTTGGGCGCTGCGCGGGGTTGACGCAGGGGACCCCCCTTGCAAAAGTTTTAAATCCTTGGGCCCGCTTAAATTTCTGCCCACAGATTCTAATATACCATATTCGGGCTCCCCGGTGTCTTAGGGAAAGAAACTGCCACCCGCCCCAGAATCGGGTTTTTCCGCCCCCAAAGTTTCCCCAATGAGTGCTTTCTGCCGCCGGGCCCCCCCCTTTAGGCCCTTTTGCCGCTACTTTCTTGGACCTTTCGAAACGGGTTTTTTTCCCCCGGGTGCTTGGCTCCCCACCCCACCTGCTGCTATCCTGCTGACCCCACGGCCACCCTGACCCAATTGCTGGGGTGTTTTCCCGATGCCTGACGCGCAAAATTGGGCGCCCTTTCTCCCCGGGCGATGATGAAAGCCCCTTGCCGCACCGGCTCCCCAAGGGGCGGCGGCTACATCATCATCTATTTGGTTTCGTCACTGCTGTTTCCCCCTTCCAAACCCGGGCTTGGTATGGAGGGCGGGAAAACCCCCAAAAACATGACCCCCCCTTGCCCCTCCCCAACATCCTTTTTCCCTTTTCCGCCCACTGCAAGAAAACAGGGGGGTTAAATTTGGCCCCCCTTTCTTTTGCTGCCAAAAAAGCTGCTGCTGCCCTCCTCAATTTGGGGTTTTATCCTTGCTATATAGTGGCGCTTTAGCCCAGACCCCAAAAGTGCCCTCTCTGGCTGGGGGGAAAAAGGCGGGGCAGAGGCGGGTTGAGAACAGGGGGGGGCCGCTGACCCCTTCCGGGCCTTTCCCATTTAAGGGTTGTGGGTTTTGGGGTTTCCCCCGACTCTTGGGCTGGGGGTTTTCAAAATGTCGATCCTGGGAGGAAGTGGATGACCTTTGTCAACCAATCAAGAAACCATTAGGGGTTTTTAAAAGAAAAAAACACGGCCCCTAGATGGGCAGCGGCCGTTTTTGGCCTCACCTGTGACCCCTGCTGCCTAGTTCCCCTTTCTGTTTCTGGACCCGGGCCTTGGAATGTTTTTTGCCTCTGCCAATTTCCCGGTGAAAAGCCCGCCAACCCCCTCTGTCTGAAAATACTGTTTGTTCTAAAAGTAAAGACACTGTTTGTGAAAATATCTGTATATGATAAAAAACCCCCCTGTATTTTTCCCAAATTTTTGGGCCCCCTAAAAAAGGCTTGGGTTTTAAAAATTGGATTTTAAATTGCGGTTTACAAAAAGGGGCAGGAAAATTTACTTTGTATTTTGCCGTTTAAAAAATCTGTTATTTTCTGAATATTTAAAAACACAAAAAAAAAGGGTTCATTAAAACCCTTTGGATTTGAAATTTTGCCTTTGGGAAATTTTTCTGTGGCGTTGAAAAAACAAAGTTTTTTTTACTGAGTACAAACCGGAAAAAAACGCTTAATTTTTCGTTATACTCAAGTATAAAACCTTTTTGTTTAGCACAAAAAATGTTTCTGAAAAAATCTTCCCCCTTTCCTTTAATTTCTCGAATTACTGTTTGGCGCTAAGGGCTGTGATGGCCTGGAGTGCTGTGAAAAGGGCAATTCATGGGGGCCCCATATAGCTGAATGCCGGTACAGGGGGCCCGTGTCCCGGGGCTGCGCTGGCCCGGGCCCCTGTGCGATCCCTTCCCCCTCTATGCGAATCATCCCGGAAACGGCCCTATAGGTGCAGGGGGTACCAAAAACGGGGGCACGGAACGAAGGCCCCCGTGCCAAAAGATGGCCTACGGGGCGGCCGGAGCTCCCGGCCCTTCCCGAGTCCCCGGGACCCGGCAGGGGTTTATGTCATCAAGGGTGCGTGGCACGGCATGTTGGGCGTTCCCCCCGCTGTGCCGGGAAGGGCCCGAGGAACGCGCGCGGGAGGCGGGTTTTTGCGAGGGAGGCGGAGCAGCGGGGGTGGGAACGGAGCAGCGGGGGGTTTAGGGAAATGATTGTTTTTTTATTTCTTTTTAAAATGCCTTACCCGCCTTTCCGCTGGCCCCCTTTTACCTGCCTAAAAAGCTGGGCCCTTTTACCCGCTACAGTTGCCTTTTCAGCCGCCCCATACCCCTTTCCCTTACTGCCTACAGCTGCCTTTACCTGCCCTATACCTGCCTACAGTTGCCCATTTCCTGCCCTATTCCCGCCTTTCAAACTCCTATACCGGCCCAAGCCCGGCCCCATACCTGGGTTTCAGCTGTAAACCTGCCTATAAATGCTTACAGATGCCTATACCTGCCTTTCAGCCGGCCCTCTTTCCTGCCCAAAGTGGGCCCTATACCCGCCCTTTTTACCCGCCTTAAAACCTGCCCCCTTTACCTGCCTTCAGGGTGGGTATACCTGCCCTTTTCCCGCCCACAGCCTGCCCTTTTTCCCCGCGTATGGGGCCCAAAATACCCGCCTTTTTTTAACCCCGCGTTATGGGGGAACAATTTTTTTAAAAAAAAATGCCCCTATTACATGCCTATGTGGGAAAAAAAACGGTTTATTTTTGTACCACGCAGAAAAAAAAAAACGCTTAAAAAAACCCATGGATGTAAATTTCGCAAAAAAAAATTTAGCGCCCACAAAATACTGCTTTTGTAGGCGTTTCAATTGCTTTTTTTCTACGCTACACAAAAAAAATGAGGGAAAAAATTTTAAAATTTTAAATTTTGCTTGTGAATTATTGGGTACAGGAAAAAATTATTTTTTGGGGCTTTGCAAGGAAAAAAGAGGACAAAATTTACACCCGTTGTGGGGCCCCTTTCTTTTCCGGGGCTCCCTTTTTTTCCAAAAAATTTACCTTTATACTTAACATTTTTCCCGGGTTTTCCTATTTTTTTTTCTGGGCCCAAAAAATGCGGGGAGAGGGGGGTGCCGTGTTTTGTGTTTTACACTACGTTTGAAATCCCAAAAAAGCACTTATGGGTATCTATAATACATGAAAAAAAATTTGAGACTTTTGGTTCCTTTATCAGATCGAACATGTTTTAAGTGCCTTCGAATTTCAAAAGGGGGTCTAAAATGGGCAGTCCTATCCTAAACTTTACCCTTTTTCAATCGGGGCCCAAACCCGGCCTCTCACTGGGTCACCGACCTTTCCCTTTTTCAGAGGAAAAAAATAAAAAAAACCCCAACCTGCAAAGCTTTCCCTTCTTTTTGAAGGGCCCGGGGAGAGGGGGGGGGGGGGACAGAAAACCCCCAAAAGGAAAACACCCCTTCCTTTTCCCTTTAGGTTAAAATCAATGTTTAAACCCAAATATAAGTATGTTTTGCCCCCAAAAAAAAAAATTTTTGAAAAAAAAAGTATGCCCAAAACCCGGGGGCCATGGGGAGGGCTGCGGCACAAATGTAATTATTTAACCCTGTAACAAACAGGGCCCCCGCCGGGCAATTTCGCAAAAAAAGGGCTTTAAATAGCGAAACCCTAAAGAAGCACTTATGCTTTTTTATCATACATGAAAAAATTTTTAGGGGCTTACGGTTCAAAATATCTTTATTGAACATGTTTAAGGGTGCCCCCGAAATTTCAAGTGGTCTCAAATCGGGCAGTCCTATCCTATCCCCTTTTCCCCTCAATTGAACCCCAAACAGGGCTGCGGAACCCCATTTTAATTATACTTTTTTTTTGCCCAAAAAATGTGGGGGGGAGGAGGGTGCCTGTGTTTTGGTTGGCACCCAGAAAGTGGTGGGGGAAACCCGCCTAAAACTAATAGTAAAGGGCACCCCTTTTTGTTTTTGCCTTTATTTTTAGGGAATTTTAGTACCAAACAATCACCCCCCTAATTGGGCCCCCATTCGGGATTGTGAGTTTGGGTTTTTTTTTATTGGTATTTTTTTTATATGTTTCAAATTTTCCCCCATGCATTAACTTTTAGCTTTTTCTGGCATTTCTGGGGGGGAACGGTAAATTAAGGGTTTAATTTTGCAGGGTTTTTTTTTTATCATTTAAATTTTCCCCTTTGTTGTGGTGTGTTTGCTGTCAAACAATTAAACTGCACCCGTTAATTTTTTCCCGGGGTGCATTTTGGGCCAGAGTTGCCTCTACTGGGTTCAGTTACTCCCGCCATTGAGCTATGAATTTGGCCCCCAAAAAATTTTAGTGTCTTTTGTATATAATACAATTTCTTACAAAAAAAGTGAGGGTGTATTCAAATTTTGTGAGATATTTTTATATTTTATTTTTATTTAATTTTAATATATATATATATTATTTATATATATAGATATTTATAAAATATAAAATATTTTATATTTTATATATTTTAATATATATATTGTATTATATATATATATATTTTATTTTATATATATATTTAATTTATTTTTATATATTTATATATATATATATAAAATTTTATTTTTAAAATTTATTTTCCCGGTAATCCTTCCAAATTTTTTGAACTGAAAAATACCTTTATTGGGTGCAGGGGTTTAAGCTGTGCCCATACTTTTTTTTTTTATAAAAAATCAGGGTTTAAAAGGGGGGGGGCGTTTCGCAGGTGTTTTAAACACTCCGGGCTCCTTTCATTTCTTTATTTTTTTTGAACAAAAGGGACATGTAATTTTGAGAAAAGGAAAAGCAAATAAAAATCCCATGGGGACAGTGGGTTTATTTTATCATTTTATTTTGTGTTACATTGGGTTTCACTTTTATCGATAGTTTTATTTTATTTTTAATTTAAATTAAATAAATAAGTTAAAAAGTTAAAAATTTTTTTAAAAAACAAATTTTTAAATTTTTAAACCCTTAATCCTCTCCTTAGGAAAAAAAAAAAAAGTTTTGATAAAGTTGGCCTTTTAAGGGTCTGTGTTGTTGTTTTAGGTTGGGTTAGACGGAATTTATTTTTGCCCCCTGTTGGGTTTAATTGGGCACATAGAAACTCTTTGGGGTTTCCAAACAATGAAAATTTAAAAAGACGCGGTTTCCGGGGTTTTATTTTTCCTATTAACTATACTAGTAATTTCCAGTTTGTAACGGTTTAAAATTTTTTTATTGGGCCCCCTTTTAATTTAAAAATCCAATGTGCAGGGATGAAAAAATAAAACCGGGCTGGTTAGGGGCCTTGGGGGACATCTTAAAAGGGGTGATGCATGTTTTCCCTTATATAATTTCCCTTTTCAGGGAATTTTTCGGGGTCTTCTACACAAATAAAAAAGGGCTTTTGTAGGAAACCCCAGAAAACCCCTTTGGGACCCGTTTGCAGGGGAGTAGTGGGGGGGGTTTTGGGTGGGGAGAAGCAGAGTAGGGGTGATGTCCGTAGGGACTGCACTTTTCTTCACCTCTCCTTTCAAAAGTCATTCCCGTGCCCCGCCATCGGATAAAGCAGTTTCAAACAATTTCAAAGTGTGGGGAAGGGGCCTTTGGAGGAGGGCAATGTAAGCAAGCACTCTTAAAACAAATGAAAAAATATGAAGGCCCGCAGCTGTTTACCCGGCTACAATTTTTTTAATCCAATTTTATTTTGAAAATTTTATTTAAATACCAATTCTTTGGGGGATCCCCCTTTCAACATTAGATAAAGGGCCAAAAAATCCTTTAAAAAAACAGAAAAATAGGAAAAATTTTTCTTCCCCCAAAAAAATGGGTGTGTGTAACCACTCTAAAGGGTTTTTTAGTGGGGGGTTTGTGTTTTTTTTAAAAATAGAGCTAGGAAAACGGCAATTTCAAAGGAAGGGCTTTTTTAGTTCTCCTTTCTAAAGGAAACCACTTCTGGGTTTGGCCCCAAATCCCCTGCGTAGCAAAATTTTTTTTTTAAATTAGCCATGTGTTAAAAAAGATCCTTTTAGTGGGGTTTTAAACATCATGGGGGCCACATGTATTATTATTTTTATTTTTTTATTATTATTTTTTTTTTAAAGCGCCATTGATTCCCGGAGCGCTGTTTTTTTCGCGGGGGGTTCATACCCTTACTTTAAATCAAACGGGGTACAGTGATAAGGGGTAATGACAATTGGGCATGACAAAAGGGGGGAAGGGGGGCCCCTAACCCCCGAGGGCTTTTCAATCTACAAAGGGGGGGGAAAGGGGGGAAAGGAGGGAGGGGCAGACAAAACCCGGGGAGGAAGTAGTGACCCAAATTTAGGGGAAGGTTATAGGCAAGCCTCAAGGAAATTTTGGGGTTTTCAGGTTGCTTTTTGGGAAACGGGGGAAAAGGGGGGATAGGGCTGGTTTTTGTTGGGGGAGGGAGTTTTCCCGAGTGTTTGGGGGAAGCAGGGGGAAAGTCTTGGAAAAACGGTTGTGTAAAGGGGTGATTTAAGGGGGGGGCAGAGGAAGTAGGGCCGGTTTTGAGGAGCGGAGAGTGGCGTGGGGGGAGATATTTGGAAATAAGGGCAGAGAAAGTATTTGGGGGGGAGAGGTCATGGAGAGCCTTTTTGGTCATGGTTAGTAGCTTGAAATAATTTGCTGGGCAATTTGGGGGGGCCAAATTTAAGGGATTGGCAGAGGGGGGAGGCGGGAGTAGCGGGGGGAGAGGTTGGTTTAAAACAGGGAGCAAGTTAAAGGGTGTATTGGAGGGGAGCGAGGGTGCTAGTGGGGGGGCCACTGAGAAGGATGTTTCCCGTGGGCTAGGCGGGAGAGAAGGGCATGGACCGCTTTTTTTTGTGTGGAAAAGTTGAGGAATGAGCGGATTGGGGAGAGATGTTTTTCAGGTGGAGGCGGCAGGAGAGGGTGAGGGTTTTGGATGTGTGGTTTGAAAGATTTAAAGCAGGGGGTCTTTTGGATTACCCCAAGACGGGGGACTTGTGGGGGCGGGTGAAAGTGGGAGAGGCCCCCGGGGTTTTTCTGTTTTAGAGAGATCAGGGGCAGGGGTAGGGTTGGATGGTGGGAAAAATTTATGAGTTCTTTTTTTCTCCCATTTTGTTTTTTGGGGAGTTTTGAGAAGGGGGCCCCTTTAAAGGAGGGACAGACAGTCAGGGGATCCCCGGGAGAGTAGAGGAAAATTGGGCATCTGGGCCAGAGATGTAGAGTTGGGGGATTTATTTTAGATACAGGGGGTAATGAAAAGCCTGGGGAGGCTATTTAAACTGACCGAGGCCAAGGGTGTAGTTTGAGAAAAAGTAGTTTGGGCCAGGGACTGGACCCTTGGGGGGGCCCCAAAAGAGAGTGGGCCCGGGGGGAGGGGTGGAGCAAGGGAAAGGAGGGGCTAAAAGACCCAACGGGGAGGGACGAAGGGTTTAGGGAAAAAGCCAAGGCCCGGGGGATGCCCAGGGGGGAGAGGATTTTTTGGGGAGGGGGAAAGGTGTCAGTGTCAAAGGCAGATGGCAGGTCTAAGAGGAGGAGCACATAGAAGTTTGGGATGATGCTTGAGTTCTAGGGCATTTTGTTACTTTTGGGTTTTTGGGGAGTTTTCGGTAAAATAGGTGGGGTTTTTTAAAAATTCAATTTGTTTTGGGGTTTTTTTAAAAAAATTTGGGAAAACTTTTTTTTTTTAAAAAAAAGTGAGGAAATTTTACTGTGCTCGGAAAAGTTTTGGAAACAACAAGGGGGGCCCCCTTAATCATATTTTAAAAAGAAAGGGGAAGGGTTGTTTTTTTTTTTTTTGGATTGGGTATAATTTTACAATTTTTTTTTTAAAGCAAAAAATTTTTTTTTTAATTATTATATTTAAGCCCGTTTTTTTGGGTTTTTTTGATGGGTTTTTGGGGCCCCTTTTTGGGGGGGGGGCCGGGGGGGGGTGGGTTGGGTGGGGAAGGGTAAAAGGGAGTGAGGTTTTGGGTTTGGACAGTAAGGAGGAGAGCTTTTCATGAGGGCCGGGGGATGCAAGTTAAAGGGGGGAAAAGCAGGTTGCAAGGGTAAAGGGAGGGTGGTTGGGGGCTGCGGGCTAAAACTTTTTGATGAGGTTGATCTTCTGGAGGGGTGAATTTCAAAATATCTGCGGAAAAAGGGGGGATGGGGGGGGAGGTGTTGGTGGAGGGGAAAAAGAGTTTAAAGGTTTTTTAATTTGTCTGGGGTTGTGGGACAGGGAGGTTTTGAGGGGTGGTGAAATATTTGTTTTTTGGTGAAGGGAGTGCGGGCTTTTAAATTTTCTGCAGTGAGTGTTTGTTTTAGGCCCAAATTTTCAAAAAAGGGGTGAGTTTTCTTCCGCGGCGTTTCCCGCCCAAATTTTGGAAACTCGGGCCTTTAGCTTTTTTTGGGAGAGTCTGTTTTTCCAGGGTTTTTCTGTTTATTTTTTGGGGGTTTTGTTGTGTGTGAGAGGAGCGACTGAGTCAAGGGCGGTGATGATTGTATGGTTTTTTAGAAGTGGTGGGTGCGTTGGGTCATTTTAAAGGGAGATAGTGGAAAGGGTGTAAAAGAGTTCCCGAAAAGTGTGTGAGGGTTGAGGTTTTGTTTGATTCCCGCGGGGGGTAATGGATATGAGACAGGAGGAAAACAGGTGGGGGGAGATAGTGGTGAAGGTAAAACAGGTTGTGGTAAAAGTATAGGGGTGGAGGGGGGTTAGAAAATGTCAGATAGGGGGGAGGGGCGGGGGAAGAAGAGGTCCGTGTGTGTCCATCTTTGTGAGTGGCTCCTGAGGTCCATTGGGAGAGGTTTTAACGAGGGGGCAGGGAAAGGGGTTTGTTGGAAGCCCGAGTGGGGGGTGTCGATTGGGATGTTGAAGTCTCCCATGATGATAAATGGGGATGTCGGGGGGAAAGAAAGTGGAGAAGCAGGAAGCAAAAATGGTCCCAAAAAAGGCGTGGCAGGGGCCCGGGCGGTTCGAGAGAAAAAGCCCCTTTGGAGGGGCCGGAGGGGGCCCTAGATTTCGGACCCCGGTGCACTTAAAGGAAAAAGAGTGTGAGGGAAGGCAAAGGTTTTTGGGGCCCGGGGCAAAGGGCAGGTGTCAGACGGAGGGGGGGCCGACGCCTCCCCCTGCTTGTTACCAGGGCCCAGGAGGGTGGGTAAATTTTGGAAAGGCCCCCTAAAAGAGAGTGCGGCAGGGGAGCTTTTGTCGAGGGGGGTCAGCCAGGTTTCAGTCAGACCCGGAAAAAAATAGGTTGCGTGAGATGAAAAAATTTATTTTATGTATGAAAAGTTTTTACATTTCAAGGGCCGCGATTCCAGAGAGCTCCAAGGGAGAGGTTTGGGGGGAGGGGACGGGTCAAAAGGGGGATTTTTTTGGTAATTTTTTGGTTGAAGGGATTTTGCGGAATTGTAGTGGGGAGTCTGTTGGGGGTGGCAGAGACTATGGTGGGGGAAAGTGGCCCGGGGGGGCCCCGGGGTTGGGGGGTATGTCCCCGGGGAAACCAGAAGGAGCAGTGGGAGGGTGAGTTGGGGGGCAGTAGGTAACTGTAGTTTTTTTCAGGGTTTTTTTGGGGCGGAGGGGATTAAACAGTGAGGGAAAAGGTTTTGGGGGCGGGAGAAAGGTGTGTGGTTTGAATGCAGGGGGGGGGATGTAGGGGTTCTTTTTCCCGGAGGGAGTTTGGGGTAAGGGAGTAAAGGGGTGAGGAGAGTGAAAATTTGCGATGATTTAGGGAAAAGAAGAGCATAGTGTTAGATCACAGTTGGACAGTTAGATGTCTGGCTGGGACAGGTGATGGAGGCGCTCTCTGGCTGGGACGGTTGATGGAGGCGCTCCCTGGCTGGGGCGGTTGATGGGGGCAGTCTCTGGCTGGGACAGGTGATGGGGGCAGTCTCTGGCTGGGACAGGTGATGGAGGCAGTCTCTGGCTGGGACAGGTGATGGAGGCAGTCTCTGGCTGGGACAGGTGATGGAGGCAGTCTCTGGCTGGGACAGGTGATGGAGGCGCTCTCTGGCTGGGACAGATGATGGAGGCGCTTTCTGGCTGGGACAGATGATGGAGGCGCTCTCTTGCTGGGACGGTTGATGGAGGCGCTCTCTGGCTGGGACAGATGATGGAGGCGCTCTCTGGCTGGGACAGATGATGGAGGCGCTCTCTGGCTGGGACGGTTGATGGAGGCGCTCTCTGGCTGGGACGGTTGATGGAGGCGCTCTCTGGCTGGGACGGTTGATGGAGGCGCTCTCTGGCTGGGACGGTTGATGGAGGCGCTCTCTGGCTGGGACGGTTGATGGAGGCGCTCTCTGGCTGGGACAGTTGATGGAGGCGCTCTCTGGCTGGGACGGTTGATGGAGGCGCTCTCTGGCTGGGACGGTTGATGGAGGCGCTCACTGGCTGGGACGGTTGATGGAGGCGCTCTCTGGCTGGGACGGTTGATGGAGGCGCTCTCTGGCTGGGACAGTTGATGGAGGCGCTCTCTGGCTGGGACGGTTGATGGAGGCGCTCTCTGGCTGGGACGGTTGATGGAGGCGCTCACTGGCTGGGACGGTTGATGGAGGCGCTCTCTGGCTGGGACGGTTGATGGAGGCGCTCTCTGGCTGGGACGGTTGATGGAGGCGCTATCTGGCTGGGACGGTTGATGGAGGCGCTCAAGGTGAGTAAAATTATATATATTTTTTTTAATCTGCAACTGTATTGGAACAGATGTATGAGACAGAGTCTGCCTGGAATGCAGAGTCTGCTGTGGAGTGGAGTGTCTGTCTTGTTTCAGGGGACTTGCTGCGGCGGGAGGAAATTGCAGGCTTTATGATTAGAGACCAGGCACTATGTTAACAGGGCTGGCGAGTATAGGAGTATGAAAACTGTCTAGGTCTAAGACTTTCTTTCTTGCCCATAGCAACCAATCAGAGCCCCCTTTAATTTCATATGGTGTTCTGAAAAAAGGGAAGCTCTCATTGGTTGCTATGGGCAAATACAAAAGTCTTAGACCTGGACAGTTTTCATACATGTCCCCCATAGTGCTTTTTCTTCCTATACTCATGTTACGTAAAATGTTATAGTTAAATATTAATTGCACCTAAAACATTGCTTTGTGGTTTTTTTATTTTGCGTTTTCTGCGGATGCTGGCTGTTAATTACAGCTGACACCAGGCACTAACAGCAAAGATTGGAGTTGTCTCTTTTCCCTGCTATTTAACCCTTTAGACTCCATCGCTGAGCACTGTTCCTCACTCCAATCGGCACCCCACAACGAGACTGCAGGATATCAAGAGGTTATCAAGCCTAATGAAAGCTTCCATAGCCACCATGTTAGCATTTCTCTTACTACTCAGTAAGGAAATAATAGATCTGCCATCTTGGTACACCTCCTGCATTATTTATACAGTGCAGACGGGTGTGCAAGCGATATTTGTACCCTAAGATGACTACAAGAATAAATTTAAAAGTTAAAAAAAAAGGTTTAAAAATAAAAATTAACATAAATAATTGTAAAATTCATACCACCCCCCCTATTGTCAGTTGACAAATAAAAAAATAAAGTTACATATAATTGATATCACTGCATCTGCAAAAGTCTGATCTATTAAAATATAACATAATTTATCTCATGTGTTGAACACCATAGAAGGAAAAAATTTCAAACACCAGAAATGCATTTTTTGGTCATTTCACATCTTCAAAAAATTGGAATAAAAAGTAATCATAAAGTTGAATGTATCCAACAATTATATCAACAAAAACTACACTTCAGTTTGCAAAAAGGTCTGTAGGTGGAAATACAAAAAAGTTATTGGCCTCAGAAAATGGCACTGCAGCGCAAATTTAAGAAATAGAGAATTTTTTCTTTAAAAGTAATAAACATAATGAAAAGCCTACATATTTGGTATTAATGGAATCATAACAACCTGCAGAATACAGATAACACATCATTTATACAGAAGAGTGAATGGCTTAAAAACTTAACCCATGAAAAATGGTGCCAATTTTTTGTATTTCACCACACTTAGATTTTTTCCGAGTACATTCTATAGTATGGTCAATGGCACCATTAAAAAGTACATCTCCAAAAAAACAAGCCCTCTTTTGCCTTTGCAGATGAAAAAAAAAGTTATGGCTCTTTGAAGGTGGGGAGGAAAAAATTAAGAGCCAAAATTAAATTCCGTTTAAAGATGACCATACACATAAAATACAGTATAAGTCAGCTAAAGTCACAGATTTTTGTGATGTCTAAAAATGTTTTGAGGGGCCTAATAATAATAATAAGAGCAAGAGATGTAAGGGAAGAAAGGTAATAACCATGATGGATTTTAATACAATCTTTACCCTTGGAAAGGTGACTTACAGAGGCTTATTCTCCTTTTTCAGTCACATAAACATGCATGCTTGGCTGAGCTTGCATGCTTTGGTGCCATTGAGAGACATATGTTTCTGCACAGCTCTAGGCATTAAGTTCAAGAGTCAATTCATTTGATAAATTGGTGTCTACATTTGTAGAAAATGTACATTTTATAGACTGGTTACATTTGCAGTCTTTTATGTGAAAACATACAAAATAATTAATATATATTCAGAAATTACATACGGTATGTAATAAACTAAGACAAAATACAAACAGAATTATCTGTTCTAATGCAGCTGTTGTTTACAGTTTTGTATGAAATTTCTGGAGCTCAGGCGCTTACATTTTTTGCTAGTCCCATTTAGATTCTATTGGCAGATGTCACTTCTTTTAAATTTAAATAGAGCTTTCGAGTTTGGAGGATATCGGCTATAAATAACCTCGCTAATTTCTATGCTCACATATTTTTAAATACCAAAAGAGCAGTATGTAAGAAAACTTTTCCAGCAGGAAAGAATAATGAGAGAGGAAACAGCTAGATCCTATACAGATTGCTGGCAGTGCTACTGTATTCATAGCTTACGTCTGTTGTGGAAATAATTAGAAAATAAAGCGTTAACCAAATAATTGTGTCTGTTATAGTTTAGGTAGGATGATCTAGCGGGATTATTTCATTGTGACTTCTGGTTGAAGGCACAAGCGTGGCAGTTTCTCGCTTGACTGAAGACTTCTAATCATTGATTTACGTGTTCATCTTCGCTGAGCAGCTTTATAAGAAGTGATCCAATACACACAGATTTTAAAAGGTTGTCTTTCTCTGTTGACAGAGGGCTAGTTCAGCTGTAAAGTGTGCAGTATTTACTGTGGTTGCCTTCAAGCCTTGCAAGACCTTCACAAAATATTGACTAAGACCTTAATATGATTTAGAAAGGTATCTTCCTAACTGAGCCCTAACTGGATGCATTGCTGCCATGCACTAAAACAGTTTATTTTAATAGGCATTCACACACCAAGAAAATACTGATGTATTATTATTAGAGATGGGCGAATTGATTCTAACGAGTGGAATTCGTTTTAGAATTTCAGGAAAACTTCGGTTCTGAACGAAGTCGAAGTTTGGGGTACTTCGGGTGAACGAAGTGTGCTTTTCATTGATAAAATGGCTGCGAGCACATGGCGCTACATGGGGCAAAGCACTCTGGGAGGAAGAAGGGCATATAGCCTGCATGACATGTGCAGAGATGAAGCCAATCAGAGACCGGCGGGATTCTGTGACGTCACCGCACTATATAAGTCCGGGCGCGACGCTGGGAGCTCATACCGCTCTCACTGTACTGATCAGGGAAGGTGCTGCCGCGGCTGATTGTTACTGAAGAACTGATTTTTATACAGCGATTTTTGTGGGGTGTCTCAGCTTGTCTCAGAGACTGCTTCTCTTAACGTTCTATTTCTGATTTTTTGGGGTATTGGATCTGAAATCCAGTGTGCGTCCACTGCAGCTGCATATACATTTAAATCCTATCTGCTAACACCACATTGAATATCCAAGTGGGATCTAAGCCTGTTCCTATTGTATTCATTTAAAGAAACAGCGTTTTTACAATACAAATACCACTTCATTTTTGGCTGCTCAATTCTTTGGCGCAATTTACATCCAGGGGTTAATTAAGCATTGTTATTCAGCTGTGGTGACTCCAAGAAACCGTCATTTTCACCGCCAAAATATATACATTTTTCCTGTAGCCTAATTCACAAGCAAAGGTTAATTACAATTTTATCTCTTGTTGTATGGCGTAAAAAACACGGCATTGTAACACGCTACAAAGCTAGTAGTTTGTGGTGGCTCATTTCTTTGGCGCAATTTACATCCAGGGGTTAATTAAGCGTTGTTTTTCAGCTGTGGTGATACCAAGAAACCATCATTTTCACCGCCAAAATATATACATTTTTCCTGTAGCCTAATTCACAAGCAAAGGTTGATTACAATTTTATCTCTTGTTGTGTGGCGTAAAAAACACGGCATTGTAACACGCTACAAAGCTAGTATTTTGTGGTGGCTCAATTCTTTGGCGCAATTTACATCCAGGGGTTAATTAAGCGTTGTTTTTCAGCTGTGGTGACTCCAAGAAACCGTCATTTTCACCGCCAAAATATATACATTTTTCCTGTAGCCTAATTCACAAGCAAAGGTTAATTACAATTTATCTCATGTTGTGTGTCGTAAAAAACACGGCATTGTAACACGCTAGAAAGCTAGTAGTTTGTGGTGGCTCAATTCTTTGGTGCAATTTACCTCCAAGGTTTAATTAAGCGTTGTTATTCAGCTGTGGTGACTCCAAGAAACCGTCATTTTCACCGCCAAAAATATATAAATTTTTCCTGTAGCCTAATTCACAAGCAAAGGTTAATTACAATTTTATCTCCTGTTGTGTGGCGTAAAAAACACGGCATTGTAACACGCTACAAAGCTAGTAGTTTGTGGTGGCTCAATTCTTTCGCGCAATTTACATCCAGGGGTTAATTAAGCATTGTTATTCAGCTGTGGTGACTCCAAGAAACCGTCATTTTCACCGCCAAAATATATAGATTTTTCCTGTAGCCTAATTCACAAGCAAAGGTTAATTACAATTTTATCTCTTGTTGTGTGGCGTAAAAAACACTGCATTGTAACACGCTACAAAGCTAGTAGTTTGTGGTGGCTCAATTCTTTGATGCAATTTAAATCCAGGGGTTAATTAAGCCTTTGTTTTTCAGCTGTGGTGACACCAAGAAACCGTCATTTTCACCGCCAAAATCTAGAAATTTTTCCTGTAGCCTAATTCACAAGCAAAGGTTGATTACAATTTTATCTCTTGTTGGGTGGCGTAAAAAACACTGCATTGTAACACGCTACAAAGCTAGTAGTTTGTGGTGGCTCAATTCTTTGGCGCAATTTACATCCAGGGGTTAATTAAGTGTTGTTTTTCAGCTGTGGTGACTCCAAGAAACCATCATTTTCACCGCCAAAATATATACATTTTTCCTGTAGCCTAATTCACAAGCAAAGGTTAATTACAATTTTATCTCTTGTTGTGTGGCGTAAAAAACACGGCATTGTAACACGCTACAAAGCTAGTAGTTTGTGGTGGCTCAATTCTTTGGCGCAATTTACATCCAGGGGTTAATTAAGCATTGTTATTCAGCTGTGGTGACTCCAAGAAACCGTCATTTTCACCGCCAAAATATATACATTTTTCCTGTAGCCTAATTCACAAGCAAAGGTTGATTACAATTTTATCTCTTGTTGTGTGGCGTAGGAAACACCACATTGTAACACGCTACAAAGCTAGTAGTTTGTGGTGGCTCAATTCTTTGGCGCAATTTACATCCAGGGGTTAATTAAGTGTTGCTTTTCAGCTGTGGTGACTCCAAGAAACCATCATTTTCACCGCCAAAATATATACATTTTTCCTGTAGCCTAATTCACAAGCAAAGGTTAATTACAATTTTATCTCTTGTTGTGTGGCGTAAAAAACACGGCATTGTAAGACGCTACAAAGCTAATAGTTTGTGGTGGCTCAATTCTTTGGCGCAATTTACATCCAAGGGTTAACTAAGTATTTTTCTGCAGTTGCACTCAGTAAAAGAAACTTTCTTTTTCACTGCCACAGAAGAAATTCTATAGCATAATTCATATCCGAAGGTTAATTAAGCCTTTACATTCAGTAAAATACACAGAATTTTTAAACGGCACATACAAGTAAATTTTTCCTGCCCATTTGTGGAGCCCAATTTATATCCAAGGGTTACCCAAGCTTCTAAGTGGGTTCATTTGGAGTCAAATACAGGGTGTATATTTATAATATACAGATATCTTCATCAAACAGTGTCTGTACATTTTAGAACAAACAGTATGTCAGACAGAGAGGTGGCAGGCTTTTCACCTGCAAGTGGCAGAGGCACTAAAATTCCTGGAGCAGGCCCAGGTCGCAGCACAGCAAGGGGACGTCGCAGCAGGGGTCACTTGGTGAGGCCAACTGCCACTGTCATCTAGCGGCCGTGTGCTGACTAGCAACCCAATGGTTCCTGATTGGTTCACTAGGTCATCCACTTCCTCCCAGATGACATCTGACAACCCCAGCCAAGAGTCGGTGGGAACGTCAGACACAACCCTTAGTTGGCATGGCCCGGGAGCGGGTCAGCGGCCCTCACCTGTCCTCAACCCGCCTCTGTCCCATCCGGTTCCCTCAGCCAGAGATCTACTATGTGGTCTGGGCTCATCGCCACTATTTTAGCGAGGGATGAACAATTTGAGGAGGGCAGTCAGCAGCTACTTGGCAGCGAAGAAATTGGGGCCAATATCCCCTGCTTCTTGCAGTAGGCGGCAAAGTATAGATGTTGAGAGTGGGCATGGGAGGTCATGTTGTGAGGGTCAGCCTCTGCATACCAAGACCGGTGATGAGGACAGAAGTGACGATGAAACACAAATAGATGATGATGTAGCCGACCACACTTGGGAGCCAGGTGAGGCAAGGGCTTCATCGTCGTCAGGAGAAGAGGGCGTCAGCTTGCGCGTCAGCCAGCGGCGCAGCCAGCAAGTGGGTCGTGTGGCCGTGAGTCAGCAGGATAGCAGCAGTGTAAGGTCGGGAGCCAAGCGGCCACGGGGTAAAAATCCCGCTTCACAGGTCCAAGAAAGTAGCGGCACATGGGCTCAGCGAGGCAGCGGCAGCAGCAGTCACTCAGTGCAGAGCATTGGCGGTAAAATCCGATACTCGGCGGTGTGGCAGTTCTTTGCTAAGACACCGGAGCAGCCGAATATGGATATATGTAGAATCTGTAAGCAGAAAGTGAAGCGTGGCCAGGGAGCTAACGTTGGCAACACGGCCCTGCGTCAACACATGCAGCGTCACTATCCGGGTGGCTGGGGAGAAACGGGGGGCTCAGATGTGGTGGTCCATCCTGCCGCCGCCGCAGCAGCAGCAGCGCCCAGTGGCACGCATGCCATTGCAGCCAGTCAAGGCTCCACCACCTCTGCAGAAGGGAGCTGTTTCTCTTTGACATCATCTCTCGGTCCAGATGCTCCTGCTTTTCGCTAATCATGGCGCCAGCAGTCGTTCAGCGAGGCAATTGCAAAGAGACAACAGCATGCGTCCAACCATCCTAAGGTGCAGAAGCTGACCGTACTCCTGTCCAAGTTGTTGGTGCTGCAGTCCCTCCCTTTCCAAATGGTGGACTCTGCACCGTTCAGAGAAACTAATGCTTGTGCCGAGCCGAGATGGAGAGTTCCAAGCCGTAATTTCTTTTCCAAAAAGGCAGTACCAGCACTTAAATAAATATGTAGAAAAAGAAGGTGGGCCAGTCCCTGAGCTTATCGGTTTGTTCCAAGGTTTCACGGCAGCGCGGGGCGTCTGGAGCTGTAACTACGGTCAGGGCCAGTACATGTCCTTTACGGCCCACTGGGTGAAGTGCTTCCGGCCCAGGCACACCAACAACTTGGAGAGGAGACGCGCTTTCTCCTCCACGTTGTTAAAACTGCGGCTCCTGCGCCAATGCCGCCTCCCCCACCACCACCACCATCTCAGCCTCCACAAGTGCTGCTCCATCATACCCCATGTGTAGGGCACAGCGGTTTTCACGCAGTTCTACACCTGGCTTGCTCGGCGAACAAAGTCACACAGGGGAGGAACTGCTCCGCGTTCATGCAGCAAGAAATCGATGTGTTTGGGTTTCCCCCGCGGGCCCAAATTTCAAATCGGAACCATGGTGACAGGGCAATGGGAGGAACATGGTGTCCGCGCTGCACCCAGGAGGGATGGTCCATGCGCCCTGCATGGCGCACGTGTTCAATCTGGTTGTGAAAAGGTTCCTGAAGTCTTACACCCCTCATCAGAACATTCTGAAATGGGCAGAAACTGTGCATGCACTTCATCCAAATTTCCCACAAAGCCAGGAACCCCCCTCCTCGAGTTGCAGCGGCAGAACAGCCTCCTCCAACACACTCTGATTTTGCGATGTTTCCAACCCCTTGGAATTCCAGCCTGCAATGTTGGAAACCGACTGTATGAACAGAGAAAGGCCCTTAACGATTTTTTGATGATCAAGGCGGACAGGAGTACTCCCCTGTGTAACTTTGATATCAGCCAATGGCAGCTCATGCATGACACCTGCCGTTTGTTGAGGCCATTCGAGGAGGCCACGTTATTTGTCAGGACTACGGGATGAATAACGTTATTCCACTGCTTAATTTCCTGGAACAGATGCTGAAAAATCTGTCTGGGCAGGGGACTGGAGATGTGGCGAATACATCTCGCGGCCACATGAGTCCGCTGGGAACTGAAATGGAGGAGGAGGAGGACAATGGAGCAGAAGCATTGTCTGGTGAAATGAGTTAATTTAATACCCAGGTGACAAGAGAGGAGGAGCAGGAGCAGCTGGAGGAGGTAGATGGAGATGAGGAAGATGACGCAGATGACCCACAAGCACCGTGGCAGTATACAGTGGAGATGGAGGCAGGGAGCCCCTCGGAGTCACTTGTGCAGATGGCCCGCAACATGCTTATTTGCCTGGCTAGTGACAGCCGAATAGTCAGCATCCGGCAGAGGGATGACTTCTGGTTCTCCACCCTATTGGACCCTCACTACCGGTCCAAAATGGGAGCCTTTTTCCCAGCTACTGAGAGGGAGGACAAACTCAAATACTATAGGGAAATCCTCTGTATTCAGTTGGCCGCTGCCTATGTGCGGCATCGTCCCTCCTCTGACAGGTCTGACCGGGGGGGTTCTTCAGCGCTCACGTACTACTGCCGCGGCTGCCGGGGAAGGTGGGGGGGTCGGAGCATTACCAGCTCCATCAGCAGCAACCTAAGTCTGGAGTCACTGATGAGCAGCTTCCTTCTACCGCCTAGTGAGGAGGGCAGTCGCCAGCAGCAGCAGCAGCAGCAGGACCTGGAGCAGACCTGAACCAACAGGTGGTGGCCTACTTGGACAGCACTCTGCCACCCCAGTTAGAAGACCCGCTGGACTACTGGGCAGCCAAACGGATGTGTGGCCGCAACTTGCCGAGTTTGCAGTGGAGAAGCTGTCCTGCCCGGCCAATAGGTGTGGCATCAGAGCGGGTGTTCATTGCGGCGGGGGGGCCATCATTACCCAAGGAGGAACCCGCTTGTCCATGGGAAATGTGGAACGACTGACCTTTGTCAAGATGAATCAGGCGTGGATCGGCCAGGATTTCCACACACCAATGCCTTGGGGTCAGACTACATCAGCCATGACGCCTCACCCAAACTGTGAGAAATGAGTTGGGTTCAAAACTACCTGCCTCAGCCACTATTCTGATGCGCCACCCGCCTGATGCCACACATCTGCTGCCAGTTTTCTCCATCTGCCACCAACCATCTTTACCCGGTACTGGTATTGCCACCCACCTACACACTCTGTCATTGTGCCACTGAATGACCTCATGCTGCTGCTGTGGCTGCTGCCATGACCTCCACACTGTGTTATTGTCCCACTCTGTGGCCTACTCCTGTTTTTGCCACCTCCAGAATGTCATAGTGCCACTGCCTGTCCTCATGCTGCTGCTGTGGCTGCTGCCGTGACCTCCACACTGTGTCATTGTCCCACTCTGTGGCCTACTCCTGTTTTTGCCACCTCCAGAATCTCATTGTGCCACTGCCTGACCTCATGCTGCTGCTGTGGCTGCTGCCGTGACCTACACACTGTGTCATTGTGCCACTGTCTGACCTCATGCTGCTGATGTGGCTGCTGCCGTGACCTACACACTGTGTCACTGTCCCACTCTGTGGCCTACTCCTGTTTTTGCACCTCAGAATTTGATTGTGCCACTGCCTGACCTCATGCTGCTGGGTGTGGCTGCTGCCGTGACCTCCACACTGTGTCATTGTCCCACTCTGTGGCCTACTTCTGTTTTTGCCACCTCCCCGAATGTCATTTGTGCACTTTCTGGACCTGATGCTGCTGCTGTGGCTGCTTCCGTGACCTACACACGCTGTCATTGTGCCACTGTCTGACCTCATGCTGCTTCTGTGGCTGCTGCCGTGACCTACACACTGTGTCATTGTGCCACTGTCTGACCTCATGCTGCTGTGGCTGCTGCCGTGACCTGCACACTGTGTCATTTTGCCACTGTCTGACCTCATTGCTGCTGCTGTGGCTGCTGCTGTGACCTACACACTCTGTCATTGTGCCACTGTCTGACTCATGCTGCTGGTGTTGCTGAAGCCGTGACCTACACACTCTGTCATTGTGCCACTGTCTGACCTCATGCTGCTGCTGCCGTGACCTCCCCACTGTGTCATTGTGCCACTCTGTGGCCTATTCCTGTTTTTGCCACCTCCAGAATGTCATTGTGCCACTGTCTGACCTCATGCTGCTCTGGCTGCCACCGTCACCTCCACGCTCTGTCACTAATGTTGCCACCTGAGCGCTCAGCTTGTTTTTTTCCAGCTTTCTCTGGCATGACTTTTTCAGGCAACATTCCCGTTTCAGTTTTTTGGTCAGTTTTGCCCTTTAAGTGCCCAGGGAATTTTATAGTGAAGCGATTCTAAGAGCGGCGGCAGTCATGTTCGTGTCATACTAAAACACAACATTGTATGAAGACCAAACCAAGCTCCCTCTGCATATTTAAGCATGGCACAACGTTCTACAGCACCCTGCAGGCTCTGTGCAGCCTGGAAATAGCTGTTTTTTAACGTGATTCTTCCCGAAGTAATTCGGAACGAAGTTATTTTTTGCCGAGAAATTCGGCGAAGTGAACGAAATGAATTTCGGGAAATTCGCCCATCTCTAATTATTATGTTGTAACGGGTGAACGGGTAAAGCGGGTAGTGGACCCACTGGACCACTGCCGGGTTTGCTCCGAAGGGGCGTAACCAAGTGGCCATCGGGCATGGGTATCTTCACAGAGCCTTTGATGGTAAGGTTGGCTGACCCCAACAGCCACCAGGTGCTACCTCAGAGCAGTCCCCAGCAGTGGCAGCTGACCAGACAGGCCAGAAGTGCCAAGGCTAGGCACCAACAGGATAAGTGACAGAGACAAAGCAGACTAGAAGTAAATATGTGCAGATACAGAACAAACAGACAGACAGGACTAAACAGATGCCAAGCAAGAAGGCTAAACAGAAGCCAAGGTACAAAACAGACTGACTGGAAAACAACACACAGAACAAGATCAGCGACTAAGGCTAGGACTCAGGCAAGGGAACAAGGCATGACCAGGGCACAAACACAGGCAGAGAACAAGGCAAGGAAACTCACAGACATGGAAACAGGGACAAGCAGAAACAAGCTAGGTACTAAGACATTAACATGGCAAAGAAGCTCACAGACAAAGGTGCAGACAGACACATGGAAAGCAACATGGAGACAAACCAAACATAGAGGATACCACAAAGACACAAACAAGATGACAAGCCACAGGCACAACAGACTACACCAAGAGACAACAACAACAACAAGGATCAGGTAGGGAGTGTGAGGAGAAGCAGGCTTATAAACCCACAGGTGGAAGGGGATTGGCAGAGGAAGCCCAACCCCGCTGCACACTGTGGGAATAAAGGAAGGGAAGATGTGGCTGCCGCCCTCTATAGAGCTACAAGGAATAGGGCAGCAGCCAAGATGGAGGAGCAGCATGGCCAGCAAGTGAAAGCCGCACAGCAATCACAGGTGAGTAAGCAGCGGCTACAGGAGCGCACACAGCGACACTGCAACAGGAAACAGATCTGCGGTAGGGACATAGGTACGACTGCGGTTCGCAGCAGAGGCCGCAGCGTAAGGACAGGAACGTGGCACGGACCGTGACATATGTGTTGTGATTAGAGATGGGCGAATTTCTTAAAAATTCCATTTGCGGAGTTCGCCGAATTTTCCAACAAAATTATTTTCATCCCGAATTTATTTGTGACTAATCACGTTAAAAAACAGCTATTTTCTGGCTAGGAGCGCAGTTTGGTCTTCATACAATGCTGTGTTTTAGTATGACATGCACATGACAGCCACCACTCTTAGAATCGCTTCACTGTTCAATTCCCTGGGCACTTACAGGGACAAAACTGACCAAATAACTGAAGTGGGAATGCAGCCTGACAAGGTAACGTCAGCGCCAGCTTGAAAGAACCGAGCTGAGGGCCAAGATACTACAATAGCATCAAAGAACACAATAGTAGGTTCCAGGAGCCGGCACAGGTCACAGCACAGTAAAGGGACGTCACAGCAGGGGTCACCCCGCGAGGCCACAGCATCCGGTGTCATCTAGCAGCCGTGTGTTGACAACCAAGCCATCGCTTCTCGAATGGTTGACTAGGCCATCCACTTTCTCCCAGATGACATCTGACAATCCCAGCCACGAGTCAGTGAGTTTGTCAGACACAACCCTTAGTTGGGATGGCCTGGGAGCAGGTGAGGTGCCCTCATCTGTCCCCAACCACCTCTGTCCCATTCGCTTTCCACACCCAGGGAACTACTATGTGCTGTAGCATCTGCGCCACCATACAGTGAGGACCAACTATTTGAGGGCAGTGGGCAGCAAAGAGGTGGGGAAGACATCCGCTGCTTCTTGCAGAAGTGGGCAAGTAGTGATGAGAAGAGTGGCATGGGGGGTTATGTTGCGAGCGGTCAGGCTTTGTACAGCGACACCATTGTGAAGGACAGCAGTAACAGGCAAACACTAATCGATGTAGTCGATCGCACTTGGGAGCCGGGTGAAGCAAGCGAGGCTGGGACAAGGTATTCTGGTGCACTAGTTAAACAAGGCATAAAGTGCCCCCCAAATGGAAATTTCAGCTAACTCCATGCCTCCTTGTGCCCCCTTTTCTACCTGGGATGAAGGGGCGCCCTAGACGGTCGCCTACCTTCAACTACCCAGTGTCCCAGCCCTGGAAGCAAGGGCTTCATCATTATCATTGGGAGAAGAGAGCGGCAGCATGCGTGTCAGGCAGTGGCGCAGCCTGCAAGTTGGTAGTGTGGCCAGGAGTCAGCAGGGTAGCAGCAGTATGAGGTTGGGAGCCAAACAGCCACAATTTAGACCAACCACTTTGCAGGTCCCAGAAAGTAGCCGCACAGGGGCTTACCGGGGCAGCGGCGGTAACAGTCAGTCAGTGCGGAGCATTGGTGGTAAAATCACCTACTTGGCGGTGTGGCAGTTATTTGACAAGACACCAGAGGAGGCGATCATGGCTATACGTCGAATCTGTGGGCAGAAAGTAAAGCATGACCTAACATTGGCACCACAGCCCTGCATCAACATCATACAGTGTAACCATACAGTGGCCTGGGAGAAACGTGTCTCAGATGTGGTGGTCCATTATGTCGCAACAGCAGCAGCACCCAGTAGCACGCCTCCCATTTCAGGCAGTCAAAGCTTTACCACCTCTGCCAAAGACAACTCCCTGTCTTTTACATCATCTACTGGTCCAGATACTCCTGCTCCTTGGCACTTATGGTGCCAGCAGTCGTTCACCGAGACGATTGCCAAGAGACAGCAGTATGCGTCTAGCCATCCCTAAGTGCAGAAGCTGACCGTGCTCCTGTCCAAGTTGGTGGTACTGCAGTCCCTCCCTCTTCAAGTGGTGGACTTTGCACTGTTCAGAGAACTGGCCAGGAAACTTTGAATGCACTTCTGCCATTCCTACACCGCCAAGCACACCCTACTTGAGCTAAACAGAACAGAGAAACTATAAATAGAGAAAAACAGAAATTGATGAACAGGGAGAAATTGATTTACAGGGATTAATATATGATCAGGGAGAAATTGATGAACAGGGAGAAATTTATGAACAGGGAGTAATTGATGAACAGGGGAAAATTTTTAAAAAGGGAGAAATATATGAACAGGCAGGAATATATGAACAGGGATAAATATATGAACAGGGATAAGTTTATGAACAGATAGTAATTGATGAACAGGGGGAAATTGATGAACAAGTGGAAATTGATGAACAGGGGGAAATTGATGAACAGAGAAAGGGCATTAACAATTTTTTTATGATCCAAGTGAACAGGAGTACTCCTCTGTGTAATTTTGATGTCAGCCAGTGGCAGCTCATGTGTGACACCTACCGTTTGCTCAGGTCCTTTGAGGAGGCCACGTTATTTATCAGTCGCCAGGAATACAGGATGAATAACGTCATTACACTGCTTCATGTCTTGGAAGAGATGCTGCAAAATCTGTCTGGTCAGGGGACTGGAGACATGGCGACTACATCTCATGGCCACATGAGTCCATGGGGTTTTGG
>JAODAL010030979.1:0-49134 GCA_025379985.1 Phyllomedusa bahiana | reverse complement strand
GGCCCTAAAAAGGGCCCAAAGCTCTCTTCCCAGAGATTTAAAGAGGAAGCGGGAGGCTGTTATTTTGCTGACCAGAGCAGAGAAAAAATTAAAGAAAAATGTGAAAGAAATAAAGAGAATGTTGAAGAAAGAAAGAGAATGTAGAAAAAGAATGAGAATGTAAGAAGGGAAAGAAGGAAAAAGGTTTAAGAAAAAAGGAAAGAAGAAAGTAAGAAGAAAAAGAAGGAAAGAAGAAGGTGAAAGGGAAAAAAAGAAGAAGGAAAGAATAAAAGAGGAAAAAGAAGAGAAAACCCAAAGGGACAAAAAGGGCATTGAATCCAGGTGTTAACCTTTGAGCAATCTCAAAAAAACTCAAAAACCCCCAAAAGGAAAAAAAAAGGGTTGGAAAAAAATTTGGGGAGCGGAGATAAAACCAAAGAGGGTTTCCCTTAGGAAAAAACAATAGACTTTGTTTTCCAAGGGCATTATATCCAGCTGTAGTACAATGGGTCATGTTTACTACCCCCCAGGGAAAACTAACCAGATGATTTCTTCAATCAACAAGATCCCCCAAGCCCCAGAATCTTTTTTTTCCCACGGAAATTTAGCTATGCTAGAAGTTGTGAAATAAAACAATATTTTGTAACCCCAGGGGGACAGATCCCCAAAACCCCAAAGGGAAACCCATTTGGCTAAACACAAAAATACTCCCCAGGGGAACCAGTTTAAACCCAAAATTAAATTTCCCCCAAAGGGGGAAAAATTTAAAAAATAGTGGTGGGGATATGTTCTAAAGGATTGGCGGGAAGTCTCCCCAGTTCCCAAATTTTTGATTGCCAAAATAAACTTTTTTGGAAAAGAAACTTTTGACTGATTTTTTTTTGAGGGGGCCAGTTTTGGGGGACCCCCTGAGGTTATTAAATCGGGATAAGGGAACCTCCCTTTCCCCTGCGGGAAGAAACCCGTTGAAAAAAATTTTGTTAACTGCTATATAAGTTGAAAATTTAAAGGGGGCGTCCATTTTAGATTTTCAGCCCCCGCCATTTTGTTAAGCTTTTAAATTCATAAATTCATTTTTGAAAAGCTGACTTTTCCCGTATAAAAACATGGTTTTTAGCTAAGAACTAAAGCTTTAGCATTAGAGGGCATATTTTGTATAACCCCCCTTTTGAGGGTCTGTTTGCCCAAAAAATGTTTTTTTTCCCGCAAATACTTTTAATTGGGAAAAAATTTTAAAATTTAAAATTTAATCATTATAACATGCCATGAGCTGTAGCACTTTATAATTTTTTTGAAAATAAAATTTTAATTTTAAAAAAAAAAGCAAGGCAAAAACCTTTATGAACCCTTTTTGGGCCGGTTCATAATGACGCTGTAACACTAAATTGGATTTTATGAAACCACCTTTTTTTAATGAACACGCCAAAAACCCTTTTAAAAAAAAGCCTTTTAATCAATAAAAATTTGTTCGATCAAAAACCTTGTTTTTAAAACCCAAAAGCGTTGTCATATGATCGTGGAAGACTGAGCAGGTTTTTCCCCATTTCATCTGGTGTTTCCCCCCGGTCCAAGATCCCAAAGTTTCCAAAAGGAAACAACAGGAAAAATTGAAGTGGCTTGACGGAGAGAACCCGGATATTCTGACCAAATTGGTGATTTTTAAACTCCCTTTAAAAATATCGGGCTTCTCTCTGGGCAAGTTTTTTCGGGCCCGTTTCCAAGTCGGGGTACTCTTTTTTTGATAGTGAAAAGTTTTTAAATTTAATAATTAGTATGCTGCTTCACTTTTCCCATGTATCTTGGGGTTTAACAGGTTATTGAGTTATAAAGTAAATTAAAAGTGTGTTTTTCCCTTAAAAGAAATAGAATCTTTTATAGTTTGTTTTTTTGCATTTTGAGCTACGGTTTAAATTTCCGTAAATTTAAAAGCTTTGTTTTTTTTGTTCTGGTGTTTGCGCAGGGAAATTGACTGCCAAATTTTGGCATGCTTTTCTCTCCTCTTTTTTTTGCTTATACGCCTCCCCATTTGGGGTTGAGAAACATTATTGCTCTGAAAATTTGATTTTTTTTGCATTTCTTGGGGGCTTATTGTTTGGGTAAAACTCATTTTTGGGTTGCATATATATATTTTTTTTGGGTTTCCCATGAATATTATTTGGGCTGTAAGCTTTAACTGTTTATCAAAAACAAGAAAACGTTTTACGGGTATAAATAAAAATTAAGTTATTTTAAATATAGAAAATTTTTGTTTTAATTTGTTTGGGTTTTGGGAAATTTTTGAACAAAAGGGGCATTCCCACAATTTCCATAAGTTGCCATTTTAAAGCAATAGTGAAAAAAAATTCACTGAGCACGGGGGCCTTGGGGGAAAAAAAGAGAAAACACTTTTTACAAAAAAACCATTGGTTGATCTGACGAGTTTCCAAAATTTTTTTTCCCCAGTAAAAAGAGGTTTTGGGGGAAAACAGTGACATGGGGAATACTTGCGAAAAGAGAGTTCTTTCCTGCTAACCCCCCCCAAAGAAGGAGAAGGAAAAATTTCAATATTTTTTTAAATACAATTTAAAGCCCAATAACCATATTTTTAAAAACAAAATGGAGTTAATGTACACCATCATTGGAAAAATTTGGAAGTTGTGTATGCCTGAATTGCCTGTGAAGGAACAGGGGAAACTTAGAATTTTATATTGTATAGCATCTTTTGAAAGGGGAAAAAGAAGAAAGGCAGATGTGTTTTTAACTGGATAAGTGAGGCCCAGAGCGAACAAAAAGCTTCAGAAAAACCCCTAATAACACCCCCTTCAACCCCTTCAGTCCCTGCACACGCCTTTTGGCCTCCACAGCAAATACGAAAAAACCACCAAAGCTAAGGGAGCATAAACTGACGAAATGATGACATTTTTCACCTGTCTAGTGCATTTTATACGCATCCAGATAAAAAAAAAGATCTTACTGTAGCATTTTTCCAAGGCAGACACAACATCCCCTGACACTGCCCCCCAGCTTTTTAAAATTGGAAAATTAACTACGGGACCCCCAAAAACATCAGGTATTTATCACATAGTCGGGGGCCATATATCCTCTCTGCCTAGGGGCCTTCTTTCACCTTTATCTGCTACCCCCACCCCTGGGGGGGGGGGAAAAAATTTTTTTTTCCCTAGAAGGGGGCAAAAAGAAGAGGCCTTTTGGATTCTTTAAAAAGAAAAAAAGCACTACTTAGGAGAAAATTTTTTCCCAAAAAGGGAAACCATTTCCCACCCCTCCCACAGAAAAGTAAAATCCCCAAACCCCTTGCTTTTAACACCCAACCAGCAAAACGATATACATGTCTCCACCCCTTTAAAGGGGAAAACAGGATACCCCTCAAATCGCCTTCAAACATTTTAGATGGGGGGAGGACACAAAGTTGTTTTAAAAGGGGGGGAAAAAAAAAGGGTTTAACCTATGCGGACAATCACGGGCCCCAAAAAGGAGGGGAAAGGCCATGAGAAAGCTTTATCCCGCCAAGTGATTTAATTAGCCTAGCAAAGCAGGTAGGGGTTTAAATAAAAAAAACCCAAAAAAGGGGGTTTGGGAAAATTTTAATCCCCATAAGATTTTGTAACCTAACATGTTTGGTCAGGATGCCCAAGCAATTGTTGAAATTGCATATTTAAAAACCCGCAGAATACAAAAAACCCTTTCCCTTGGGGAACCCTGTTTAAAGGGGGGGAGCCCCCCAATTTCCCCCAAGCAGACCCTCAATACCTGGAATATTTTTTATAAAAAAATTACTTTGATGATTTTTAAGAAGAGGCGAGGGAAAAAGCAATAAACGAAAATTAAACAGGAGGCCAAGGAAACCCCGTTAGGGAATCCACCACAGGTTTAGGAAAATTTTTAAAAGGGGAAAAAAAGTGGGGCCCGTGTTTTAAATGAAAATTTTTCCCAATGAAACCTTTGCTTACTCAAACATTTGTACAGGGATTATTTAAAACCATTTTAAAAAGGTGGGTTTAAACCCATTAATTTTCCCAATTGGAAGTCACTGACCCGGGGAGATTTTTCTCGCAATCTCTATGCCCATGAAGTTTTTAGAACAAGCAAAACAAAAAGAAAGAGGAAAAAATTGTTTCTTTAAAAAAATTAAATTTAAAAAAAAAGATCGTTTAAAAAAGGGGCCAGAGGGGGGAGATATAAAAATCCCAAAAGGTGGGAAAATTTTAAAAAACACTTTTTTTTGCCCCCCAGGGCCACAACCCCTATTTCTTTTCCCTTCCCAGGTTCCAGAGGCTCCAATTGGTTTGCTTTTCCCAATTTTTGGGAAATTTGGGGCATTTTGCCAGAGACTCCCACGGCCCAAAAAAGGGAACCCCAAAACCCAAAACCCCATCCCCAAAGGGGAAATTTAAACTAGATTTGGGAAAAGCTGAAAAAACCTAAGGGCCCTTTGGGTATTTGACACATCTTTACTTTCACACCAAAAACCTCCCTTTTTTCAAGGAGCCTTTAGTTATTGGAGGTGGTTTGGAAAAGGTCCCTTTCCTGATCAAACCCCAGGCGTGGATTGTCTTAATTAACAATGTTTTTCCCTTCCTGCTCCCCGGGAAAAAATGTAATCGGCAGTAGGTGTAAGTGGTAAATTCAAAAAAATTATCTAATATCCCCAAACCCACTTCGGGCAAAATAGGCCCCATCACTACAGAAAAATTTTTTCCCATCATGCCCAGCAGACCCCCAAACCCCAGCTTACAGGGAAGAACCTTCTCTGAAAGTTGGATGTAAAATTTTTTTTGTCCCCTAAAGGTTTTACATGAAAATTTCCATTGAAAATTTCGGGGAAAGGTATACCTTGTGTATGCGGGGAGTGGAAAAATGACCACCCGGGCCCAAAGGAAGGGGCCATATTAGATCCCAGAATTTTTGGGCCATTTTTTGCAAAACATTCCTGAAACCTGTGGAATCTGATTCAAAGGACAGTAGGGAAGAAAAGCAAACTTTCCCACCTGCCCCCTTGATTTAAAAAACCCAATTATCATTTGCCACAAAAATCTCATTACCCCATTAAAGCCAAAAAGCTGAAGGGAAAAAGGGCCCAAAAAATTGTCCCTTTAAAAGGGAAGGAGTTATTACAGGACCAACAGTCCATGTAACATTCCCATACACCCAATAAAAAAGGGTGGAGGGGAAACAAAATGGAGCCCTCGTGAAATTTAAGGGGTCTCAATGAAGTTTTTTTGTACCTTTGCAGGGCCGTTTTTTCCTTTCCCCGGAAACAATTCTAATGCAGGTCCCAAAACCCCCAGTACACATTTCTCAGTCATTGATTTATTTCGGAAATTTTTTCTCCACCCCAATTACCCCCAACCCTCACAATTTTTTTTTTTGCATTCACCTACAAAGGTCACCGTTCACTTGGTGTCGTTTACCTAAAGGGTTTTTAAATTTTCGCCACCATTTCACCCAGGATTTCCAAACCAAAAATTTTTTGGGGGGGCTGTCCCTAACCATGTCAATCCACCCTTTAATTCATACATGGTTTTACTCTTACCTCTCAACCAGAAAAGAGAAACAGCCTAGGGGAAACACACAAGCTTGTTTGAATTTTTGCGACAACGGACACAAATTTTCCCCCAAAACAGAAAGTGAAAAACTTTCCCGGGGAAAAAGGGTGCTTAAAATTGGGAAAACTCCCCTTACACCAGGCCCAGCCCATTTTACTCCCCAGACAGATACGGCTAAAAAAAAATTTGGCATTCCCCTAAAAAAAAAGGGGAATTGAGAAAATTTTTTTGGGTTTTGGTGGGATACTGTAGAAAATGGAAAACCATCAAATCTTTGTATGGCCCCACTTTATAAACCCTAACCAAAGATTCGGTGGCTGAACCTTTTACACACCCCCTGACGAGCCCAGGATGGTTTTTGGGGAAGCTCAAAAGAGCTCCCTCCGGCCCCTCCCTTTAGGCTTCCCTGCCCTACTAAAAAAAATTTTCCCCATTTTTTCTCCCAATGAGGCCCCAAGGAAATGCCCGGGGCTGGTTAAAGCAGATTCATAATGAAGCAAAACAACCAGTAGCTTACTTTTGCTTCAGTTAGATCCATTTCAAAAGGAATGCTTTGATGCCTTAGGGCCGTAGCGGCTGCTGCATTTGCTGTAAGAAAACTGCCGAATTATATTGAAAAGCACATTTTGAATGTCTGGGTTCCCTTTTGTGTATGCACTCCTGAATTGTCAGCGTACTAAACAGGGCACTCAGGGTAGACTTACAAAGGTGGGAGCCTTTGCGCTCCCTTTAACTAGTCACTCCGTTACACCGGTGCTCTAAAAATTTAAACCCCGCTTCTTGTTTTTCCACATGGGGTTCAGGAAAAAGGGTGGGTTTGTGAGGAGAGAGCCCCGTTGCAGAAGACAGTTTTGAAGGGGGGAAAGGAGGGCCTGATTGTTTGGCGCATACCCCAAACCTTTTAACTCTGCCGCGCCCAGATTTTTAGGGGGGAAAACCAAATTGATAACCCAGACTTAATACTTTCCCTAGATGGGAGTTGGGCACAGCAAAATGAAACAGGCACATTTAAAAACTGGATATGCTGTGGGAGATGATTATACACTGTGGGTTTGGGTGAAACTTTAATCCCCCCCTCTTTGCCCAGCGAGCTGGTTTAATTTTCCCATTTTCAAGGTTGTGAAAAATGTCAGAAGGCAAGAAAAAGTAAACTTTTCACTTTAAATTTACGGTAGGCCCCTTTGGGGCCCGGTTCATGATTTTGGTAAAATATGGAAAAAAAGAGAAATTTCTTAATGAAAAGGTTCCCCAGTAGTTATGCAAAAAAAAATCCCCTAAGTTGTTGGGGAAACCATACACCTTCCAAAAGAATAGCATCATTAAGTGTAAGCTCACACTTCCCGGGCCCTGACCAATTGCCGTGGGAACCCCCAGAGCTTTAACCCTTTTTTTGCGAAAAAGGGAAACAAAAAATACCTTAAGTTTTAAATTTATGCCCCGGGAAAAACTGATGTTGTTTCATTTCCCGACTTTGAAACTTTTGAAAACTTGGGAATCCAAAATTTTTCTCCCAAAAGGAAAAGGGGCCGATGGGAAAGGGTTTTAGGGTGCACCCCGAATTTTTGAAGGCCCAGGGACTGACAGTGAAGGTAAAAAAAAATGGGCCCCAAAAACTCTTTTTTTTTTTTTTTCCCGCGCAAAACGGAACTTTCGCACGGGGTAACCCTTTGGGGGGGAAAACAGGATGCCCAAAAATTTGGGTTTTTTCAAAACTGGTGGCACCGGGTTCCGGGAAATTCGAAAAGAAAGGTTTTTCAGGGCCCGGGCAGATTTGCCCCCCAGCAGAAACTGGGGGGGCAGCGAAAGCCCACCCCTTTTAACCTCCCCTCAACTACGGGCCCTTTTAGATCCTGCAGTAGATTTCATACAAACCAAAGGGAAGGACGGTTATCCCTATGGTTTTGGGGTTTTTTGTTTAACAATTTTTTAGGTTTGGGTTGGGAAAAAATTTCCCCCTTAAACACGACGGCTACCAAAAATCTGGAAGATCTGCAAGGGGTTGTTTTGCAGATTGGTATCCCAAAAAGGGCGTTTTCCAGGATCAGGGGCCCCGCCCTTCACTGGTAATGTATTTTTCCCGACCATTTTTTACTATGATTGGTTTAAAACGGGACTCCACTCGCCATCATCCCGGAAAACGAGCGGTATGGTCGAGAGATACAATCTTTCCCTAAAAAAAAATTTGCCAAATGTTTTTAAGGAAAATGGGATGAGGGGCCCGATGCTTTACCTCTTGTTTTATGGGGAAAGCGCACCCCCCCAAAAGGAGGGGCTTCCAAATTTTTACCCTTTTGAAATTTTATTTGGAAAATTGCCTAATCACTCACTCTCACCTCCAGAGACTCAAAAATTCAGCTTAAAAAATCTTTTAAAGTTTGGAAATTTTGTGCAAAACTTTCAAAAACAATTTAGAGACTTACATCGGGCCCAAATAGGGGACCCAGCCTGTTTCCCACTCTTTTCTTGGGCCAAACTCAAACCAGGGGACTAGTTATATTGAAAATTCTTACGTTTTGGTTCCTTTTTACAGAAAAAGGGGGGATGGCCATACCAGGTTTTGATGACAAACCCCCTTTAATGTGAAAGACAAGGGGAGGAAATTGGGGTTCCCGCAACACACTGCAAACGTGTAAATCCCATCACCAAAAACCCGAAGCCGACGGGCCGGTGCCAAGGGGGAAGTGAACCAAAAAGATATCTGGTTCTAACTGGTCCCCAAGTGGCTCTGCCCCTAAAATCAAAAACCGGCGCGCTGGGTCTTACGAGACCAACCCCTTCTGCAGACCCCTTTCCCTCGCGCAAAGAAAGAAACCCAAGGGTGCCCCACCTAATTTTAAAAAATTCTTGGCCCCCCGCCCAGCAAGAAACTTTGGGGGAATTAAATTTTGGGAGGGGGTTTGGTTTTTTAATTTTTTTATCGCCTTTTCACAGGGGCTGATTGGCTCTGAAAAGCTGAAGATTTTACGATAAAATGGGCAGGAAGATGCCCACAGTGAGAGGGGGGAAAAACAAGGGGCTACTCCAGGGCCCCGGGAAAAGGGAATCAATTATATTTAATTTCATTTTAAACAATTTTGTTGACCTAAAGGGTACGAGGCTAGATGCATAAAGGTTTTTTTGGACGAGATTTGGGAAACATCAGTAAGGTTTTTAAAAGGGGACCTAAATGAAACCCCTTACAAGAAGAAAAAAAAAATAAAAACCCCTTTAAAAGCAAAAACACCATAGCTAAACGTACAGGGTTTTTCAAGACTGCTTGGGGTTTTCACACATTCAACCCGTATCCCCCCAATCTATGGGCCCTTTATTGCCCCCCCTGTCCTATTGAATAGTCATTTTTTGAGGAAAATGACACTTAAACATTTTCCCGATAACTCTAGTCTTTTAAACAGAAATTTAATTTAAAACTTAAAAAAGCCCTTTAAAAATTTCAGGGGGGTCTTTCCCTCCCTTGGTCGGTTTTCAGGAAAGGGGGTCTTCAATATAACCCCAAACCCCTTATCCCTAAAGTGGAAGGGTTTTAAAAACCCCTCAGATGTAAATGGGTAAAAAAAATACAAACACCCGGTTTTTTGGCATTTCCCAAAAGATTTTTTAACTTTAGAGATTTGTGTTTTAAAAACATTATCCCTTAGGAGTAGGGCACACACTTTTCAAAAGTTTCAGTATTTAAAGGAAACCCCCCCTTTTAGCCTTTGGTTTGGCCTCTTACACTTAGTTGAAACTAATAAAAGGATTCGAATTTTACTCAAATACCATGGGGTTGCAAAGACCCCAAACCAAAAAAGGCCTTTTAAAATTTTCGGGGTCCCCTCCCCTAGGTTCAACCCCTTTTATGGTTTGCTTTAGAGATAGCATTTTTCTATTTCAAATTTTGGAGGTGAAAAAATTATTCCCCCCAAAAACAAGTATTAAAGTATGTGGGGAAACTTGGCTACAAATTTTTTTCCATATAGTGGAGTGGGCACATGGGACTAATTTCAAGATTGGGCAATGGGAAAATGGTCTCTTCTCAAGAGGAAAATCGAAAATCGATCAAATTTTCCCAAAACAAAAAGATCACAAAAAAACGGAGGGACCACAAACCCCTTTTTTCAAGTCCAATCCCGTCCCTTTTTGCTTCGCCCTTTGTTTTTATTCCCAAATTTGAAGGAGGAATCCTGGGTAAAACAAATGCACATAAACATCGACAGCTAGGGGAAAACTTTTTGACAAAATCCTGTGAGAATTTTTTATTTCCCTTCAATACTTAAAAACCAAAAAAAAGTTTTTACGCAAAGTTTTAAACCAACACTTTCCCGGGGTTTTGGGGCTTTTTTGCCCCGAGCCGCGGCGGATTTGTTTTTATCCTAGGCCACGCCTGCTGGGAAAATTTGTAGACACCAATTTTCAGTCAGAAATAGCTTACACGCCCACAAATACTTGGCTTAAAAAAACAAGTTCCGAGCCCGAAAAAATGCTTTGCCCCAAATAAAGGGAAAAATGGTTTTCTTGGCTTAATCCAGGCCCAAATTTGGGTTTATGGCAAACGGGGGGTGGTTCCCCGGACCCAGAAAAAAATCGGGCCCCCCAATTTTTATAGTTTTTGTTGTCATCTTGGGCTTGATCAAAGGGGTTGGGATACTCATTTTAAAGGGAAGGGTTTTAAAGGGGCCAAAAACGGTCTTAAAAGGCAAAATATTTGAATTTTTTAATTTTCAATTTCGTTGCTGGGAGCAAATAGAACCCCCTTTTGAAAAAAACTCAGGGGTACTTAAATAAATTTTAAAAGAAAATTTGTAATTATTTAAAGAGAGGGAATGTTTGGAAAATTTTAACTGGGTATTAAGTTTTATAAATTTAAGGGATCCATTTTAAATTATCCCGGGCCCCCCCATTTTAGTTAAGCTATGATTCACTAAATTCATTTTTGATAACTGACTCTTCAGTATAAAAACATGGTATTTAGCTAAGAATATCACGCTATTGACAAATTGACATTAGAGGGCATAGTGTTTGTATAACCACAGATTTGAGGGTCAGATTGACCGAAAAATGTTCTTTTCGCAAATACTGTATCTAGGTGAAATGTTATTTCAAATTAATCATTATAACATGTCATGAGCTGTCAGCACTTTATAATATATTGTAATGAACCTAATTAATAGTAATGCAAGGCACACCTTATGATTCCTTATTATCTGTCCTTATTATCTGTTCATAATGACGCTGTATCACTAATTGGATTTTGATGTAACCACCTGTTTTAATGAACACGCCTAAAACCTTTAAAAAGCACTGTAAGTCAATAAAAATTTGTTCTGATCAAACCTTGATTTGAATCCAACGCGTTGTCATTTGATCGTGGAAGACTGAGCAGGCCTAGTTCCATTTCAGTAACCAGAGACATTTGGAAACTAGTAGGAGCTGACCTCGGCCTGCACACTCCCTACCATCCCGAATTCAGCAGGAAAGTGGAAAGAATGAACCCCACTCTGAAGAACAAAAATTTGAAGTGCAAGAACATCTTTCCTGGCCGAGACCTACCCATGCACTCCATTCTGTCGAAATACCTAGTAGCCAATACCCTCAGAGTGTTTCCACCTGATTTAATCATTGACTTATATATTATATATATTATTATATATATATTATATATCTGAAGACTCCACTACATTGGCCCCATCTGGTTCAGCCTGGTTTCTCGCTCTGGATCGCCGCTTTTGGTAAGCGGTCTGGCACACCAATATATGTCACACTGACACCAGGCTTCTCTTCAGTCTGGCTTCCACCAGCTTTATTTCCTCTACAAGCCAGGTTTAGGTTACAGCACAAAACACAAATAAACATCTAGGCCGTCTAGCCACTAACTGAACATAACATGTCCCTCTCTAACGCGTGGTCAAGGCCTATCGCCGAAGCACCACAAACATGCTGGGTTCTGGCTTCTCCTAAGCCTCTGGGGGCCAGAGCTCTCTCCTCCGCTCTGCTGCTTCACCGTCCAGGTAGCAGACCACACCCCCCGTTCATCTGGAGTAGGTCTTTAATAGATCTCCAGAAACCTACCCAATACCTGGGCTGGACCATAGGCACCTGAAACGTGGGAACAACCACCCACCCATCTGCAGTTGTTCCGGGAAGGCCAGCCCTTAATGGCTGGACATCAGCCATGCTAGGTACAAGGGTCAGCCCCCTAATGCTGCTGACCGACAATACCTGGCTTCCCCCACCGAGACCAGGCTCTCGGTGGCACGTATGCCACCTAGTGGCAGAACCATGCGACCACCCATGGTCGCACCTCCACAGTATATATATAATATATATATATATATAATATTATATTATATTACTGTAGGAAGGCACAAGGGACTATTGTGGATGGACGTTTTGTGTCACCGATCTGCCTGAGGTCGGTGAAGTAAAAACCCATTTATTCTGGTGTCAGCGGCAATAGGCCACTGACACATTTATATTACCGGTATGGCAGCAATGCTGCTATCCGGGTCGGGTTTTTACTGGAGCAGTCAGAAGAGTTGGGTGGGATGACTGCTTCCACATTCCAGGCCAGGGATTACCAGGCCTATATAAGGCCAGCAGGCTCAGGTGAGAGGGAGTGTGGATCCCTTTCTGACTAAACTGGTCAGTGGAGCAAGCGTTTATTTGAGAGCAAGAGCTCGGTCTTGAACTCCTGAAGGACTGAGAACTGCATGTGGTTTCCTAACCCTGGGAAAACAGAGTATGGTACTGTGACATGTGACAGAGCATGTGATTGCTGGTGTATTTTGGCTGAAGCAAGCCCTGTCATTGATTTCCCTGTTTTGTGTGAACTGCACGAACAAAGTTTACCTTGGAAGAGAGACTGCTTCATCCATCCCACGATATTATATATGTTTATATATATATATATATTATATATACGTATATATATATATATATATATATATATACTTATACATATAATATTATTATATATTATATATATATATATATATATTATATATATATACATATTCACACCATGCTAGCTACATGTAGTCATGTCATACCTGTGGTTACTGACGCTAAATGGTTGCCTTCCCCCACTGAAACCATGTTTTCAGTGGCATGTCTGCAGCAGGTCTCCTGCTGTACGCCACCTAGGGGCAGAACCCTGCCACATATCCCCCCCCCTTTGATAGAGAGGCTGCAGGTCTTTCTCACCGTGCTCAACCTTTCCTCTGGGGTCAAACACCTACACAGTGGAGCCATCTCACACAATTCCTGTGACTTTTCATCTGTCAGGGAGGACACAATATTTTCCCTTTGGGACCTTTCCAAACAATTTTTGTCACTGACCCATAGCTCTGGGTCTGCAACACCGCCAGACTTCTCCACATCACAAGGACTCTGGTCCTCCCTGGCCAACTTCTGACCCTGAAGCTCCACCTCTTGGTTACTACCGTTTACCTGGTTTCTACCAGAGGAAAACTGGTCTACCCCACTGACTACCTTACCAGCGTCAGAGGACGCCCATCTCTTATTGGCCCTGTATAGCAGCAACCCCTCTGCAGCAACGTGTGCAGATATTTCCCTAACATCCTCTGTAACAGTCTCTAATGGAGAACCCTCAGCTTTTAGCAAGGCCAGAACTGCATCTTGCACACTATCAAGTTTGCTAGAGTCAATGGCAGACCTATTTACAAAGAGGACATCAGTCATAGCAGCCAGGCCATCTTTATGGTTCTCCCACTCGTACACCAAACTGGCTGTGTTCACATTAGGCAACGGAGTCACATTTTAACACCAGTAGGTGCTGCAGACATCTGGCTGAAAATGGCGCCAACCTGTAAGATCGCCACAAACCAAAGCACATACCACCTCTGATATTGCTACTATTTTTCTCTAGGGAAAATGTATCAGTATCCTCAGAACCAGGGACCACTTAACCATCTGATGATTCAAACCCGCTCACCTGCTCCTCACTAGCACATGAGCAAACCTTCTTCTCTGCTGGGTGTAGCAGCTCACTTTCTCCATCACTACCATCACTGCAGTCTTTATGACCATTGCAGTTAAAGCTACTGGCAATACAGGAACCATTGGACCTAGTGACCTCAGGTGGACTACAGGCCCCAGCACAACATTTCTCTTCACGCTCTGCAGTGCCAAAATCCAGATCTCCATCACAGAGCGCCCTCTCTGGAATACACTGCTCAGGACTACACACAAAATCTGCCTCTGCACATGTTTCCTTTACACAGGTATTTTCATCAATCCAAACTGAGTAATCTTCATGACCATCACACAAGCATACTGACACATCACAGCGTCCATTTCCACACTGAAGACTGAGACTCTTCACAGAGTGTTTGTTACCCAATAACCTGCACATTCACACTCATGATCTCATACATAGCAGCAGGGCAACCATTCCCAGGATTTGACTTGTGACACTAAAACATGGACGCACCTCTCTGGGACCAATAGGAGTAGTACAGAACTGGTGACTATCAATCACAGGACACATATCACCTGTGTTACTTGGGCTGCTCTCCCATATGACCTCTAGGGGCACAACTGAGCTGATCTCCTCTATAGCTGGGGCTGGCATTTCTTCAGAAGCTAATTCACACTCTGCCTTTACTGCACACATAGTCCTGAAAGCCAAGACCACTAGCTGCAGTACCTGTAGTCGCCAGTTCACACACAGCAGTAACTGGAGCTAACTTTGTGATACAGCTAACCTCCGCCTGCTTAGGTAGTTGGACAGAGCTATTCATTATAGGTCCCTTTTTCACATTTGCAACAGGCAATATAGTGCATATGTCCTGAATATAGAGTCCATCAGAATTTACCAGTCCACTTTTCACAGTCTCATTGCCCTTAGGACTCTTCCCAAGGCCTAGCAGTGTGTCTGTGGCTCTGGACGACTTATTTTTTGGAACCCAGGGCCTCTTGGCAACCGGACAGCCTCTACAGCACATTTCCACCTGTAGGCATCTGTGGCACCATTCTTGTGGTTTATTCTTGGCAGCTGTTTTTCCCACCGTTTCTTGCAGCAAGGTGGTAAGTCCACCATCCCCTGATCGCTGACTCTAGTTTATAATGGCTGTGCCTCAAACTACACACCAAACTTGTCATTAGCTTCACTCTGATTAGCCACTTGCTGGGCCCACAGCTCATGCATTATCCGCAACTGGGCAGTCGCCTACTCAAGGTACTTAGCCAGCTCAACCATGGCCAAAGAATTTCACGCAGCAGCAACATAGTCTTTTGCTTCACTGTGAAAACAGTCGAGCTGCTGGCCCTGTAAATTTTGCTGCTGCAGTCCCATGAACTTTCACAAGTGCCTATTCTATTGTACCAATAATGCCCAGTCCGTGCCAATTATGCCCTTTGCATCCTCCACCATTTGTGACGACTCACTCTCGTTTGGACGCCATCCTGGACCGTACTGGGGTACTTCATCTCTGCGGTTCGCGGTTTGGTAAGCAGAATGGCACAAAGGTCACTCCGACTCCAGGCAAGTAGTTTTAACCTGGCCTCAGCCAGTTTTATTGAGGCACAGGTTACACAAAACAAACAAAACCCTCAGGCCGTCTGGCCACTCACTACACAACTGTAGGGACCCTCTATCAATGGACTCGGCCTATCGCCGAGCACCATAAACACTTTACCCACACTGGGTTCAGACTTCTCTCCAAGCCTCTGGGGGCCAGAGCTTTATCTCCTCTGCTGCACTGCCAGCTAGTAGACCACACTCCCTGAACACCTGGAGTACCATGCTTTTTATAGGCCTCCAGCAACCTGCCAAAGGCCTGTCCTGAAATGTGGGGATGGCCTCCCACCCAACGCGATGACTGTCCCGGGAAAGGCAACCCATCACTAGCTGCATAGCAGCCATACTAGCTACTTGTGTCAGAAACCCATGGTTACTGACGCTAAATGGTTGCCTTCCCCCACCGAAACCAGGTTTTCAGTGGCATGACTGCAGCAGGTCTCCTGCTGTACACCACGTAGGGGCAGAACCCTGTGACTGAATAAGGTCGCTCTGCCACTATGAGAGAAGTGAGAGAAGTGTGTTTGAGAAGTATGAGAGAAGTGTGTGTATATATATATATATATATATATATATATATATATATATATATATAATATATATTTATATATAGTTGTTATAAGACTTTTGCCATGCCATTGTGGTTTCAGATCGGTGGGAGTCCAGGTGCCGAAAATCCCACTGATCATAGAGACCAAAAAGCAGAAGCACTCTTCTAAGTGCTTGGCCTTTTTAGCTGAGGAAAGCTCTGCTCTGCTTTACTTCAGTAGATCAGGTTAGTTGGTATTACAGGCTTACAGAAAATTATGAGTCCATACACATCCCATTTCTCTGAGGAGAGCTGAGTAAAGCTTGGGGGACAAACGTACTCTTTTAGATTTGGTGATGTAACATATGGATGAGACTAGTTAAATAAATTGTTTATATTAAAGGGGTTGCACCACAAAGGCATTTCATGCCTGGTTTGTCCTGCTTCAGCTTTCAGTGTGTTCAAAAGAGTTCATGTAGGATTTGTTTAAACTGCATAGCGTGTGACCCAGCAGACTTAACATCACCATGCCTTTTCCCACAGTGCCCTCACAATAGCCAAGCAAAGGTATATTTACATAAAGAGCTGTGAGTAGCTATTATGTAGCTGAGTGTTTTTTCAGCATAGACAACATGGGATCAAATCCCAGCAGGAACCAAATGGAGATTTTTTTTCTCAATGTACATACCTGATTGGGGTTTTTTCTTTTTATTTATTTGCACTGTTTAACAAATTACTTAGGAGTACAGAGGAGAGAAGTAGAATGACAGCACCCGGGGTTGAACACTTGCTCAGGACTGAGTGTGTGTGATTAGTAGGTAGGTAAGAGACTGACAGAAGCTCACTGAGTGGTGATGTCTGAGCATGTGTGGCCATTACTGAGTAGCTCTGGTCACTGGTCGTATCCCTTAGGCTATGTACACACGGCTTATTTCGGGGCGTATTTGCGGACGTAATTACGTCCGCAAATAAGTCCCCAAATACGTTTTAAATACATGTCACAAAGTGTGGCGCGTATTTCGCGTTGTAAATACATTCCCCATTCTTTACTATGGGGATTTACGTCGCGAAATACGCCTCAATAACTGACAGGGGACTAAATTTTACGATCGTATTTACATGGCGAAAATACGTTACGGAAATACACCTCGTCTGAACGACGAGGCGTATTTTACATTGGAATCAATGCTAATCTAATTGTTCATTATTTGAAACATATTTCGGGGCGTATTTGCGGACATAATTATGTCCGCAAATACGCCCAGAAATAAGCCGTGTGAACATAGCCTTAGAGACAAGTTGTACACTCTGGATCACTAAGGTAGCAGCTAAAACAAAAATGGTAAACATCTTAATAATGATGAAAATGTTTATTAATTAATTTGAAAGCTTCCCATATCAATTTTACTTTGTGGTAAACCCCTTAAATGCTAACAAATTTCTCATTTGATATACTCACTGACCTCTCTATAACATCTTTGGTCTCCAGGAAAATATTTCCAGCTGCTGGACATAAGCCAGTTGCTCTTAAACCTGTCACAATGCCAAGTAACAGTATAGAGTAAATATAACACAAACATTTGGAATATTCCAACTTGACTGACCTCAAAGTGAGAAAGAAGCTATCTGTATCAAATATTATATATATTAATTAGAAAAATAAACAAACCAATTGCACATACAAGTAAACTTTAAATACAATTACCCTAAAACATATATAATATCTCACAAAAGTGAGTATAGCCCTCATATTTTTTTAAATATTGTATTATTTCTTTTCATGGGACAACACTGAAGATATGACACTTTAACACAATGCAAAGTAGTTCATCTGCAGATTGTAGAACAGTGTAAATTTGGTGTACTCTCCAAATAACTCAACACACAGCCATCAATGTCTAAACCGTTGGCAACAAAAGTGAACACACTCTTTAGTGAAAATGGACAAATTGTGCCCAAAGTGTCAATATTTTGCATGACCACCATTATTTTCTAGCACTGCCTTAACTCTCTTGGGCATGGAGTCCACTAGAGCTTCAAAGGTTGCTACTGGAATCCTCTTCCATTCCTTCATGGTGACATCACAGAGCTGTTGGATGTTAGGGACCTTGCGCTCCTTCACCTTCTGTTTAAGGATGCCCCACAGATGCTCAATAGGGTTTAGGTCTAGAGACATGCTTGACCAGCGCAGCACCTCATGTTCTTTAGCAAGGCAGTGGTCATCTTGGAGGTGTATTTGGGGTCAGTATCATGTTGGAATTCTGCCCAGCAGTACAGTTTCTGAGGGGAGGGGATAATGCTCTGCTTCAATATGTTACAGTACATGTTGGCATTCAAGGTTCCCGCAATGAACTGACAGCATGCTTGACTGTAAGCAAGACACACTTGTCTTTGTACTCTTCACCTGGTTGCCTCTACACATTTGACACCATCTGAATCCAATAAGTTTATTTTTATCTCATAACACCACAGGACATGGTTTCAGTAATCCATGTCCTTAGTTTGTTTGTCTTCAGCCAAGCTAGGGGCTTTCTTGAGCATCATCTTTAGAAGAGGCTTCCTTTTGGGACAACATCCATTAAGACCAATTTGATGCAGTGTGCCATATTTGGTTCGAGCAATGACAGGCTGACTTCCCCCCCTCCCCCCAACCTCTGCAGCAATGCTGGCAGCCCTCATAGGTCTAATTTGAAAAGACAAGCTCTGGATATAATGCTGAGCACTTGTACTCAACTTCTTTGTTCAACTGTGGCAAGGCCTGTTCTGGGTGAAATCTGTCTTATTAAATCATTGTATGGTCTTTGCCACTGTGCTACAGCTTAGCTTCAGGGTGTTGGTAATCTTCATATAGCCTAGGTCATTTTTATGTAAAGCAACAATTCTTTTTTTCAGATCCTCAGACAGCTTTTTACCATGAGATGCCAGATTGAACTTCTAGTTACCAGTATGAGAGTGTTTAAGCGATAACACAAAATATAACAAACCTGCTCCCCATTCACACCTGAGACCTTGTAACCTTAACATTGATGCCTGTTGACTTATTTTGAGGGCACACCAAATTTACACCATTATACAAGCTGTAAACCGACTAATTGACGTTGTGTCAAAGTGTCATATCTTCAGTGTTGTCCAATGAAAAGACATAATACGATATTTACAAAAATTTGAGGGTTGTACTAACTTTTAAATACTGCTTTAACATATTCATGACCTCATGCCACCAGAAATTCTCATAAAAGATATAGCAACTCTCATCCACGTGGCACAAGGTTGTCTGTTAGTGGTTTCATTGTGAGTTATGCATTATCATCATTGGCTGTTAGTGGCTCTTTAGTGGGCTTGGTCGTCATCAATACTTTTATTAGACGGTTTTGGATTATCTTATGGTCATTTGCATTTGATATAAATGATTAAAAAAAATTACAATCTACAGTTAACACTGACAGTTTGTGTATACAGTCAACCCCTGTTTGTCTACTGATGAACCCATAAAAACGTAGGGGGAAGCATTAACCCTTCAAAAAATGAGGAAACTGCTTTGCTGATTTATTTGGGCACTACCTCAGTTATTTGTAAAGAAAACATTTTTTATCTATGGTGTCATGACTTTTGGGTGTACCTGTGCTATTGATTTTGACCTTTTTTTTCTGAAAGCTTTAGTGTGTTTTTTAATATATTTTAATTTTAAAGTTGTGTTTACTGAAACTTTTGGCACTGTTACATATTTAGAGAGTTGCTTAAATGTTTGTGAATCCTTTTGCATTTTTATTTCTGCATAAATTTGATCAAAAACTACTAGCTTTTCACACAATCAAACAAATATGACTTGAATATAATGGATAATATGAATGGTAAATAAAGAGCCCAGAACAACTTCCAAAGAAATTAGAGGTGAACTCCAAGATCAAGGTACATCAGTGTCAGATCGCACCATCTTTCACTCTCTTTTCCAAAGTGTATATTGACAAGTGACCAAGATTCTGTTAGACATGTGACTTGCCAAAAAGCTCCAGTTTTGACTCAGAACATTCTGTGTTGTCAAACACAAAAATGAAGCATGCAAAGAAAAGAACATTTTTCCTACTGAGAAACTTGGTGGAGGCGTTAAGTTTTAGGGCTGCTTTGCTGCATCTGGCTTTGAATGTGTGCTGGGTATAATCTCAAGACTATCAAGGAATTCTATTGTAAAATGTGCTGCCTAGTGTCAAAAGCTTGATCTCAGTCCTCCAACAGAATACACAGCTAAAAATATACAAGGATAGCTAGGAGCAAAACCTTGGACTATTCTGAAGTGGCCTTCTATGAGCCCTGATCTAAATCCTATTGAACATCTGCAGAAAGAGCTGAAACATGCAGTCTGGAGAAGGCACCCTTAAAACTTGAGACAGCTGGAGCAGTTTTCTCATGAGAAGTGGGCCAAAATTCCTGTTCACAGGTGGAGAAGTTTCACTGAGAAGTACAGAATTGTTTGTTTACAGTTATTGTCTCAAAAGATCATGCAACAAAATTTATATTAAGGGTATCGTTTCTTTTGTTTTTATACAATTTTTTGGCTGAACAACAATTTAAAAGCAATGTTTGATTTTCATTTGTTGATTTTTGGGAAATTTAACTGTATTGAAACTTTTTTCAGTTTCAAGATTTTACATAGTTACATAGTTTCTAAGGACGAAAAAAGACAGCCGTCCATTCAGTTTAGCCTATTGTGTTATAGTGTTGATCCAAAGTAAGGCAAAAACACCAATGAGGTAGAAACCAATTGTCCTCAAATGTCCTCCAATCTGGCAATCAGAATAAATCCCTGGATCAATGACCCTTTTAAAGAATCCTAGTCACTATGACTTGTTATAGTATTACGCTCTAGAAATGCATCCAAACCCTTTTTGAACACTATTAGTGAATTTATCATGACAATTTCCTGTGGCAGAGAGTCCCACACTCTCACTGCTCTTACAGAAAAGAATTCCTTTCAATGTTTATGTAGAAATGTTCTTTCCTCAAGACGTAGAGGATGCCCCCTTGTTCTGGATACAATCCTGGCTATAAACGGCTCTTGGGAGTGATTTCTATATTGATATATTTAAACATATTTATTTTGTCCCCCACGAAGCCGTCTTTTCTCTAAACTAAATAACCCTAACCTTGCTAATCTTTCTGGGTATTGCAGTCCACACCAGTCCTTTTATTATTTTTGTTGCCTGCCTTTGAATCTGTTCAAACTCTACAATGTCTTTCCTGTGCACTGATGCCCAAAACTGTTCACAATATTTCATGTGTGGTCTAACCAGTGACTTGTATAATGGGAGAATAATGTTCTCATCATGTGCATCTATGCCCCTTTTAATACAACCCATGATAATATTTGCCTTGGCAGCTGCTATGTAACGATGTAAGATATTTCAGCGTGGGTTTTTCTTTTTTCAACTGAAGGGTACAAACAATTTTGTCCACAAGTGTGTATACATAAAACACATCCCTTTCATAATCCTTGTTTCTCACCAAATGAGTGCAAATGTACTTTTTAATGGTACCATTTATTGCACCATACAATGCACTGGGAGACCAACAATAAATTAATTGTAGGGTAGAACATGAAAACAATGCAATTGCACCTTTTTGAAGATTTTGTTTCTATGGAGTTCACTGTGCAGTATAAATGATATCTTTATTTTGCAGCAACCACTGGGTGTACATATTTACTTACTGAGACAGCATAAACTTTACTTGATAGCAGAGTCAACCCTCAATCCATATTTATTTGCTTAATGCTAGATACCCATCACATTTGTGGTATATTTTAGCGTGTGAACATGATCTGTGTGAGAGGGTTCTAATAAAATCAGTAATCAGTAAATCAGTAAAATCAGTTAATTTCTTTATTTACAATAGTAGATGGGATAGTCCTAGGTTGGAGTCTGAGGAACAAAATAAACCCTCTGTGCTGCTTGATAAACATAAGGACGTTATAAATTGTATGCTAATAATAAAATATGTCTAGATGACACTGTAGATTATTTACCTCCAGTTTTACTATAGATACTATTAAAGATTTCCTTTATGGAATTCAAATCCATATGTGTTATCATAAGCATCTGTCAAGAATAAAGAGAAGGATACAGATGTATGTGAAACTATACTAAATTGCATTCTCAATATTACATTATTACATTATTTCAGACTACTACATTATATCGCTATACATTTCATGTTTATGAACAGGAAATACAGCCAGCCCTCAAATTACAATGGCCTTAACATACATTTGATTCAACATACATAAAATGGTCTTCCCTGGAACATTGTATGTTGAGCTTTGTTTCTGTCATTGATACTGCCGATTTGCGACACACGTGATTAACTGGAAGATCTAGCCAATTATCGTGAACATTTTACCCATAAAACATCTGTATTATGGAGGTGTATGCAGCAATTTACTAGCACTTCTCTACAGTACAGTGCAGTTTTATATGTTATTTATTGCTTTTCACATATGCCAGGATGACTGACTGCTTTTAGCACCAGGTAAGGACAGCAGTGCTGCCATCATTAATGTAATGCCTTCTCACCAAGCTGCTTGTCAATTGTCCTGTAGCCCATCCCAGCCTTGAGCAGGTATACAATTGTGTCTCTGCTGTCCTTAGACAGCTCTTTGTCTTAGCCATAGTGGAGAGTATGTGGAAAGGTGTTTTTTTCATACAGAAACACGTTCAAACAGGTCTAATTAATACAGGTCATGAGTACAGAGCAGGAGGGCTTCTAAAAGAAAAAGTAAGGGTATGCTCAGATGGCTTAAACAGGGCGTATAACAGCGCATTCTGTATGCGTCACTATATGCCCGAAGCTTCAGAGAGACACGCTGGCAAGTAAGAAATGACATGTCAGTTCTTTCCCTGGGCGCGTATTGTGCGCTGGGTGAAAGAACAGGTTATCACTAGTGTTGAGCGATTATTATCGACAAAGTTGAAATCGACACAGTTTTTATGGTGATCAGATTTTTTAGATCATGCGATAATTTAGGTTAAAATCTGTGCATCATCTATTAAGATCGCGCCATTTTCGGCGCTTCCTGTCATTTTGGCGGCCAGCAAATCAGATTACAGAATAGAGCAGGGTGAGATGTGTGTGCGACGTCATGACTGGGATGTGTATGGTTGCGATTGGGTGGAAAAATCACATGACCTCGTTTTACATAGAACAGCGTTTCCTGTTCAGCCTCAGTGTCTCTCAGCATCTCAGAGCAGAAGGACGTGCGCTCTGCTTGTGTCCAAACAGCTCAGCGAAATTATTATATTTCTTCACAGAGAAACCTCTACTATTAGCTGTGATCCTTACAATTTAGTTAGATTAGAGATTGGAAGATTTTATGTAGTTAGGTAGAGAATTTTAAAGGAGCATCTACCGCTGTAAAGTCACGGGGGGGAGCGGAGGGGGTGCATCCTGAACTTATAGGATACACATCTTTTCTAGTAACTGCAGGTCTCTTTGTTAGGTGCAAAACTCCACTTTTATTATCAGTATACATTTCAGATAGGTGTTCATTTTCAATTTTGCCCATTCCACCTTTGTTGATATATCCACCTTGCACTTAAATTTGAATCCAGCAATTTTATAGTCACCACAGGTGAATTGAAAGGTGCCAAAATATCTTGTATTATACGAATAGACAAGCTCTATAAAGAATACTGGATAAAGTTCACCAAGACTTAGTGTAGACATTGCACTGCAATAGCTTTATTATTAACAGTTTTCTATTGAAATATTTCCTGGATATTGGGCAGCCTGAACTTATGGATACACATCTTTTCTAGTAACTGCAGGTCTTTTTGTTAGGTGCAAAACTCCACTTTTTTTATCAGTATACATTTCAGATAGGTGTTGATTTTAAATTTTTGCCCATTCCACCTTTGTTGATATATCCACATTGCACTTAAATTTGAACACAGCAATTTTATAGTCACCACAGGTGAATTGAAAGGTCCCAAAAATATCTTGTATTATACGAATAGACAAGCTCTATAAAGAATACTGGATAAAGTTCACCAAGACTTAGTGTAGACATTGCACTGCAATAGCTTTATTATTAACAGTTTTCTATTGAAATATTTCCTGGATATTGGGCAGCCTGAACTTATAGGATACACATCTTTTCTAGTAACTGCAGGTCTCTTTGTTAGGTGCAAAACTCCACTTTTATTATCAGTATACATTTCAGATAGGTGTTCATTTTCAATTTTGCCCATTCCACCTTTGTTGATATATCTACCTTGCACTTAAATTTGAATCCAGCAATTTATAGTCACCACAGGTGAATTGGATGGTGCCAAAAATATCTTGTATTATACGAATAGACAAGCTCTATAAAGAATACTGGATAAAGTTCACCAAGATTTAGGGCGACATGTATTAAGGGGCTTTACGGCAGTTTTCTGGCATACACTGCGCCTCCCAGCCCGAATCCCGCTGTCGGACGCAGTTTTGTCGCTCCTATTCTGATTGGTCTAAACTTCCCCATAGGCTAGAATGGGACTTTGTCGCTCCTATTCTGATTGGCCGAGCTAGGCGAGCCCCCGCTAGCTCAGCCAATCAGCTTTTGCAGCCTTTTTACTGTATTTTGAACTGTCCCGCCGTGGATTCTGATTGGTCCAAACTCCTCCATAGGCTAGAATGGGGCTTTGTCGCTCCTATTCTGATTGGTCTAAACTTCTCCATAGGCTAGACTGGGACTTAGTCGCTCCTATTCTGATTGGCCGGTTTATGCCGACCGATGAAAATAGGTTTCAGGATTTGAATTACTGTATTTCCCGGCAATTTCCAATATCATATTTCTTGATATTGTGCCGTTCTCGAGTTTGGGAAAGTGATTTTATTTTTTAAGAAGTGTATTTTGTACATTCAGCTCCTTTCTGACACTGACGCCTTTATAAAGGCGATTTTTTCGGGAATCACACTCCTGCTGCACGGAGCGGTGCGCCGAGACTTCTGTCGCGATCTTCGATCCGCTTCCTCGCATTTCCGATCCTGCTTCACTTCGCCTCGGACGGGAGGATTTAGACCCAAAAAATGTAGAACGCCTTTATAAAGGCGATTTTTGCTTCATACTCCACCACCGACATCTGGAATGATTTTCCTTGCCGCTCCACCTATCTCGCATCGGAACAGATTCTCGGCGCAGTCCCGCACGGCGCCTAAGGTCCCGCACTGAAACCCCACACACTGGCGAGGCGCGGGGGACTTTTAACCCGCATGTATGAGTGCACTTCCTCGGACGGCGAAGCATAGGCGCAGCGCCGCACAGCGCCCATGTCCCCGCACTTCGCCTCATATGCTGGCGAGGGCCCCCCGGGGCTTTACATGATATGTATGAGCGCCGCCCGGCCCGCGACATAAAATCAGGCACAGATTCGGCCGGAAAAACTGGCGGAAAAGGGCGCCTCGACCCGGCGGGATTCATAACATGTGGCCCTTAGTGTAGACTTTCCCACTGCAATAGCTTTATTATTAACAGTTTTCTATTGAAATATTTCCTGGATATTGGGCAGCCTGAACTTATAGGATACACATCTTTTCTAGTAACTGCAGGTCTCTTGTTAAAGGGGCAAAACTCCACTTTATTATAGTATACATTTCAGTAGGTGTTCATTTTTTAATTTTGCCCATTCCACTTTTGTTGATATATCCACATTTACCTTTAAATTTGAAATCCAGCAATTTTATAGTCACCACAGGTGAAATTTAAAGGTGCCAAAAATATGTGTATTATAACGAATAACATAACAGATACGTGTTTTTTGACTTTGGCGCACCCACAGCTTTGTTTCATTGAGGCAGTTGCACTTAAATTTGATACAGCAATTTTTTTAGTCACCACAGGTGAATTGAAAGGTGCCAAAAAATATCTTGTATTATACAAATACATAAACAGATACGTGTTTTTTGACTTTGGCGCACTACAGCTTTGGTTTTATTGAGGCAGCTTGCAAATTAAATTTGAATACAGCAATTTATAGTCACCACAGGTGAATTGAAAGGTGCCAAAAATATCTTGTATTATACAAATTTCATAACAGATACGTGTTTTTTGACTTTGGCGCACTACAGCTTTGTTCAATTTACGCAGATTGAACTTAAATTTTAATACAGCAATTTTATAGTCACCACAGGTGAATTGATAGGTGCCAAAAATACCTTTTATTATCCGAATACATTTCAGATACGTGTTTTTTTACTTTGGCGCAGGCCAGCTTTGTTGATAGATCTACTTTGCAGTTAAATTTGAATCCAGCAATTTTGTAGTCACCACAGGTGAATTGATAGGTGCCAAAAAATACCTTTTATTATCCCGTATACATTTCAGATACCTGTTTTTTTACTTTGGCGCAGGCCAGCTTTGTTGATAGATCTACTTTGCAGTTTATATTTGAATCTAGCATTTTAGGGATTTGAGAATAGCTGTGATTTGCCGTATTTTAATAAGAGTTTCCAAAACTATTCCATACCTTCTCAAATTTTTATATTTCTGAACATGGAGCGAAATTCAGGTGGTAAGCGAGCAAAGAGGGGGTAGGACATGGAGGTAGAGGTACGAGAGAAGGTGCTTCCAGCGCTGGGGACAACACGCATGCCAGCGGATCATCAGTTGCAGGACCTTCAGCGCTCTGTCCATCGCTGGGTCAAGCCCTGTGAATCTCATAACGAACAGCGGTCGCCAATCTGTCCTTCAGTGGTTAATGCAACCTGCATCCAGCAGTCTTACCATTCCTCGTCCTCCCATTCACGGCTTCAATGCCACAAATGTCGTCAATCCACATCACCAGCATCCGTTCCAACATGAAGCAGCCCAAATGTTCCCACACAATCGTATACCCACCCCTGTGGATAATCCATTTTCTGAAGACCTCTTTGATGACAAAATGCGGTTTAGGGTCAGAAGGCATGTAAAAGATCAAGAGCCAAAGAGGATGATTTTCTCTGCTCTGACGCCCAGTACTGATGCCATGCAGAGAGAGAAGGAAGCCGGGTCAATCGGCAAAAATCCCGGCGGTTCGGCAACACCTTGCTTCCCTCCTCTTAGTACCCCGCAGCTCCTGGATGCAGAATGTCAGGACGACGAAGTCACCTTGTTGGATGATGATGATGACGACATTGCGGATCCAACGTGGTCTTTTTCAGCAGAATTTGCTTGCGAGCCGCTTCTCACTGGACGTGTAGAAGACGATGGGGTAGTGTCGGTACGGGTTTTCCACCTCAAAAAGGAAGGGCGGTATGCAGAAGTCCGCTGATATTATTTCCGCCATCCACGGTACAGCACAAACCTCGCTCCTCCGCTTGAATCGCTGTTAAAAAGTCCAGGACCTCTCAAGGCCTGGGCCTTCTTTGACCAAGACTCCTGATTCACCTAGGCCATGTTATATGCCGCCAATGCCGTAAACGTATAAGTATAGGCAAGAACCTTTAGTGGTTAACCACCACCAACATGTCTATCACAAGCAGACGAATGCATGAGTTAGAAATGGAGGCAACACTGGGCCAAAAAAGGCCCCAGACCGACGCCGGGCCCTCCAACCACCGTCCCAAACCCTCTGTCCTCCTGCCTCCTCCTCCTCCGCTACCACCAAGCATTCCTCATGCTGCCATGTCTCTCAAGTCATGATCATGGGATCAGCCTCCGCTTCAGCCTCCAGCCGTCGCCCGATACCACCAGCACCTACCAGATACCCATCCTACCCCATTTCTCCTTCCGCCAGTTTGACACCTGCACGCCGTAGCAGCCGGGCCATTCTAGCAGCCAGCCTTCTGTCTTCCAGGTTTGGGGGAGCAGAAGAAACACTTTAACCCAAACCAATCCCAAAAGCCAAAAGCCTGATTGTCGCATATGCCAGGCTTTTGCCTTGGAAATGTTGCCTTTTCCGTCTGGTGGACACATATGGTTCCGCCACACATGGCCCTTGCCTGCCGCCCAATACCAGATGCCGAGCAGGTCATTTCTTTTGCCAGAAAGCTGTCCCTGCCCTGGCCAGCCACGTGTCAACTAAAAATTCAAGCGCGTGTTCTGCATCTGTGGCCGAGTTACCCGACGTTATCCCCACCTGACGTCCCTGCCAGTGTAAAGAGGTTGGCGCGAATGAGGCGGAGGAAGGAAAGAAAGAAGATTCAGTTTGCTAGTGCCCTCACCCACAGGCTTTGGAAATCAGGCTCCATCTCTCACAATGAGTGCTTGGATTGCTTCATTTTTCCTCCAACCTGATCCTCGCACTAAGGCCCATCAAAATGAACAACAGTTTACTGGGTGGCCACCCTCCTGGATTCCCCGGTACAAAAACAAAACTCAATGCCACTTTCCTTCCACCCACCCAAATAGAGAGTAAAATGCAGAAATGGAAACCTTGCTGATTGATCAACTGAGACATCTGTTGCGTCTGCTTCACGTTCCCCAATTGTCACGGTGGAATAAACATCATCGACGTGACAGCAGTAGAATTCCAAGTAGGCGTAGCGGCAGCAGCAGCAAGGTGGTCAGAAAGCCTAATGGTGACCTCATGGCAATCTTTGTTTACCGACCTCACCAACGCAGCAATGCAGGGCATCACAGCCACACACACAAGAGACCAGCTTAAGATCATGGTGCATGACTATCTGCGGCTCAACACCGATGTTTTTGTATGTATTCCAGACCCAATAGACTTCTTGGGTATCCAAAATGACGAATGGCCCGAGCTGGCTCCGGTCACCGCCATAAGGTGTGTCTGGCCCCAGCAGCCACATCATATCTGAGCGGACCTTCAGCACAGCTGAGGAGTCATACAGACAAACCATCCAGCTCTCCACAGATATTGGGATCGTTTTGACTTCATCAAGATGAATCAGGCATGGATCTTCTGATGATGTTTTGCCCCATTGGCCGAGGTCACCGATTATTTGACGTCTACTTCACATCCTCTTCAAACAGAAATGGTCCCTCTTGAAAAACTTTTTTTAAAATGATCATTTCTTACTGCAATTTTTATTCTCTTTTTCCCACAGTTCATATTTGCTGGTTTTTTCTGTGAGAGACTGTAAAAGACAGCAAGGTTTCATACAACACCCTAATTCCTTTTACTTCACTATATCTTCCAGAAGTTTTCGCATTGTCAATGGTTTTTGAGGTCATGTTGCTGTGAATACAGCTATAATTATGGTCCTTTGGAACAGAAATGTGGCTTTTAAGTGGCATTTCTCCCTTACAATTTTTAATAGTGGCTGAGAAGTCAATTTATAATATTTTTTGGTCATGTAGCTGTGGAGATACAGTAATAATCATGGTCGTTTTACACTTTGAAACAGCAATGTGGGCTTTAAGTAGCACTTTCCTCCCTCACTAATTTTTAATAGTGGCTGAGAATCATATTTTATAATTTTTGGGGCATGTAGCTGTGAGATACAGCAATATTCATGGTCCTTTGGAATAGAAAAATGTGTCATCTATTTGGCATTTCTCCACTCACAATTTTTAACAGTGGCTGAGAAGGTCATTTTATAATTTTTTGGGCTCATGCTGCTTTGAAATGCAGCAATACTACAGTTCCTTTATAAAAAAAATGATGTTTCTAACGGACATTTGTTCTTCACAATTGTCCAAAGGGCTACAGGGTCATGCTTTGAAGTTTTTGGGGCATTTTTTTGGCTTTGAAATGCAGCTATACTACAGGTCCAATTATAAAAAAAATGTTGTTTCTAAACAACATTGTTCTTCACAATTGTCCAAGAGGTGGCTCTAAGGGTGGATGGTGCTGTCAGAAACAGGAATAGGTAGTACACTGTAAAGGACACATTATTGCAAAATGCAATTGTTTTTTGCAGATTCTTTAACATAGCTATCATATCCCTGTATTGAGAAATAACCTATTTAATACAATTAAAAAAAAGAGAAACAAAACATGGTGGTGATCCATCCTATTTTAAAAATGTGTTTTCTATAGAATTAAACCACTAAAAAAACTTGGCATGTACAAAAATAGCTGTTAAAAAAATTCCTCTGAATTGTACAGAGGAGGTACAGAAAAATGGACCATAATGTAAGGTTTTTCCATTAGGAAGTGGAGTATGGGAGCCTCGACAGAGAACAAAGTAACGAGAGACAATTTCCTCTCCAGCACGTTGAGTAAAATAAGAATAAGGGGTACCTGTGTCGAACAGGAGCCTTAACCAGCCAGTATTTCCAAGTTAAGCTCAATTGGTCCTGCAACTCATACGGAGGGGCAAGCGCTACCAGGACATGGACAGTAATGTCCAGTGAATCTAAACTGGTGGTTGAAAGACTCCCCTTTTTCCGGCACTTTTAATGTGGGGTCATGCAGGTTGGGGCTCATGCTGTGGCCCAGACAGGGATAGTCAATGCCAGTGAAACTAAAATGGTGGTTGAAAACTCCTTTTTCCGCCAACTTTTTTAATCTGTGTGTCAGACAGGGATTAAATGTCAATCTGCGGTACACGGACAGATATAGTCAATGTCCAGTGAAACAAAAAATGGTGGTTAAAAAGACCCCTTTTTCCGGAATTTTTTAAAATGGGGGGGCCCATGAGGTTTGGGGTTTCATGCTGGGGCCCCCGGGGACGGGATAAAGTCAATGTCCATTAAAACCCAAAAAATGGTGGTTAAAAAGATTTTTTTTTCCCCGGCACTTTTAATCGGGGGGTCAGACGGGTTTTAAGGGTCATTTCGCGGTACAGGACAGATATAGTCAATGCCCAGTGAAACAAAAATTTGGTTGGTTTGAAAGACTTTTTTTTCCCCGGCCCCTTTTTAAATGTGGGGGTCAGGGCATTGGGGCTCATGCTGGGGCCCCCAGGACAATATGTCAATGTCCGTGAAACAAAATGGGGGGTTTAAAAGACCCCTTTTTCCGGCCATTTTTTAATCTTTTGGGTCAGACGGTTTAATGGCCCATTTTTGCAAAGGGACAGATATAGTCAAGGGTCCAGGGAAACAAAAATTTGGGGGTTTGAAAAAACCCCCTTTTTCCGGCACTTTTTAAATGGGGGGTCATCCGGGTTTTGGGGGCTCATGCTTTTGGGCCCGGGACGGGGTTAGTCAATTCCAGTGAAAACTAAAATGGGGGGTTTTTAAAGACCCCTTTTTTCCCGAAACTTTTTAATCGGGGGGCCCATCCCACTTTGGGGGCTCACCCCTTTGGGGCCCCCAGGACAGGTTAAAAGTCCCAAAAATGTTTTTGAAACAAAAAATGGGGGTTAAAAGACCCCTTTTTCCCAGCACAAATTAAATTTGTGGGTCAGACTTTTTAATGGTAAATTCTGGGGTTACGGGACAATATATCAATGCCCAAAGTAAAAACTAAAAGGGGGGTTAAAAAGACCCCTTTTTTTTCCCTTCCCCTTTAAAAATTTGGGGGGGTCAGGCGGGTTTGGGGGCTCTTCCCTGGGGCCCCCGGACAAATATAGCCCAATGTCCAGGGAAACTAAAATGTGTTTAAAAAGATTTCCTTTTTTCCGGGCATTTTTTAATCTTTTGGGTAAAACCGGTTTTAAAAGGGTAAATTCGGCGGTACAGGACGTTTTATATTTAAATTTTTCCCAGGGGAAACCCAAAAAATGGTGGTTGAAAACTCCTTTTTCCGGAACTTTAAAAAATGTGGGGGTCATGCGGGTTTTGGGGCTCATCGGGCCCAGGACAGATATATTCAATGTCCAGGGGAAACTAAAATGGGGGGGTTTAAAAAGACCCCCTTTTTCCGAAATTTTTTTAATCTGTGGGCCCAGCCCGGGTTTTTTAAGGGTCATTCCTGCGGTACGGGACAGAAAAAAGCCCAATGCCCCGGGGAAAAACTAAAAGGGGGGTTGAAAGACCCCTTTTTCCCGGCACTTTTTAAACGTGGGGGTCATGCATTTTTGGGGGCTAAAATCTGGGGCCCAGGACGGGTAAAAAGTCAGGGCCCAAATGAAACAAAAAATGGGGGTTTTAAAAAGACCCTTTTTCCCCGGGCACTTTTTAATCGGGGGGTTCATGCACTTTGGGGCTCATGCGTGGCCCGGGACAGGTATAGCCCAATGTCCAGGGGAAGCTAAAATGGGGGGAGAAAGCCTTTTTTTTCCCGGCACTTTTTTAATCTTTGGGTCAAAACGGGTTTTTAAGGGCATCTGCGGTACCGGGGGATAGATATAGTCAATTTCCCAGTGAAAAAAAAAAGGGTGGTTGAAAGACCCCTTTTTCCCCAGAAATTTTTTTAAATGGGGGGGGGGGTAAATCGGGTTTTGGGGCTCATGCTGGGGCCCGGGACATTATAGTCAATGTCCAGGAAACTAAAAGGTTTTTAAAAGCCCCTTTTTTTTCCGGGCACTTTTTAATCTTTGGGTCAAAACAGGTTAATGGTCATTTTTCTTTCCCGGGACAGATATAGCCCAATGTCCATTGAAACTAAAATGGGGGTTAAAAGACTCCTTTTTCCCGAATTTTTTTAAATGTGGGGCTTGCAGTTTGGGGCTAAATGCTGGGGCCCAGGACAGATATAGTCAATGTCCATAAGCAAAAATTTGGTGGTTGAAAGACCCCCTTTTTTTTCCGGCATTTTTTTAATCTGTGGGTCAGACGGGTTTAAGGGTCTTTTCTGCTTTACGGGAAACCGTTATTGTCAATGCCGGGGAAACTAAAAGGGTTTTTTTAAAAAGCCTCCTTTTTCCGGCACTTTTTAAACGGGGGGGGTTCAGCATTTTGGGGGCTCTTTCCTGGGGCCCCCAAGGACGGGTATAGTCAATGTCCAGTAAACTAAAATGGGGGGTTTAAAGACCCCTTTTTTCCCCGGCATTTTTTAATCGGGGGGTCATGCATTTTGGGGGTTTAAATTTTGGCCCAGGACGGGGAAATAGTCAATGTCCAGTGAAACTAAAATGGGGGTTTGAAAACCCCTTTTTCCCCGGGCCCTTTTGGGAATTTTGGGGGGTCAGACGGGTTTTAAATGGTCTTTCTGCGGTACAGGCAAAATATAGTCAAGTCCATGAAAACAAAAGGGTGGTTAAAAAGCCCTCCTTTTTTCCGGCCCCTTTTTTAAATTGGGGGTCATGCTTTTTGGGGGCCCCAATGCTTTTGCCCAGGCCCGGGAAATATCAATTTTCCGGTGAAACAAAAAGGGGGTTTAAAAAGACCCCTTTTTTCCGGCTTTTTTTTTAAACTGGGGTCATCCAGGTTTTGGGGGCTCATCTTGGCCCGGAAAAGTATGGGAAATTTTCCCATTAAAAAAAAAAAATGGTGGTTAAAAGGGACCCCTTTTTCCCCGGCACTTTTGAATCGGGGGTCAAAACAGGTTTAAGGGTTTCTTTCCCGCGGTACGGGAACAGATAAAACCCAATGCCAGTAAAAACAAAAATGGGGGTTGAAAAAAACCCCCCCTTTTCCCCGGAAATTTTTAAAACTGTGGGCCAACGGGTTTTAATGGTCATTCTGCGGTACGGGAAAACAGATAAAGTAAAATGCCCCATTAAAAACAAAAATTTTTGGTTGAAAGATTTTTTTTTTTCCGGAATTTTTTTTAATTCGGGGGCATCGGGTTTGGGGGGCTCATGCTGGGGCCCAGGACAGTATAGCCCCCAATGCCCCATTAAAACCCAAAAAATGGTGGTTGAAAAAACCCCTTTTTCCCGGCATTTTTTGAATCTTTTGGGTAAAACAGGTTAAGGTAAATTCTGCGGAAACAGGCCCGATAAAACCCAATGTCCAGTGAAACAAAAATTTTGGGGGTTAAAAAGACTCCTTTTTCAGGCCTTTTAAATTTTGGGGGTCTTTCGGGTTTGGGCTCATGCGTGGCCCGGGAAACAGTATAGTAAATGCCAAAGTGAAACAAAATGGGGGTTTGAAAAATTTCCTTTTTTCCCCGGCATTTTTTAAATCTGGGGGTAAATGAAAGGTTTTGGGGGCTCATGCTGTGGCCCGGGAAACGGGTAAATAAAAGCCCCCATAAAACCCTAAAATGGTGGTTGAAAGACCCCTTTTTCCCCGGGGAAATTTTTTAAAACTTTTGGTCAGACGGGTTTAAAAGGGTTATTCTGGGGTAAGGACAATATAGTCAATGTCCAGTAAAAACTAAAATGGGGGTTTTGAAAGATTTCCTTTTTCGGGCACTTTTTTAAAATGTGGGGCCCATGCGGGTTTTTGGGGCTCATGCTTTTGGCCCGGGACGGTTTTGTCAATGTCCAGTAAAAACTAAAATGGGGGTTTGAAAGACCCTTTTTTCCCGGGCATTTTTTAAATTCTGGGGGTCATGCGGGTTTTGGGGGCTCATGCTGGGGGCCCAGGACGGGTAAAAGCCCCAATTCCAGGGGAAACTAAAAGGGTGGTTGAAAGACCCCTTTTTCCCGGCACTTTTGAATCTGTGGGTCAAAACAGGTTTAATGTCTTTCCCTGCGGTACGGGACGGGATAAAAGTCAATGTCCGGGTAAACTAAAAATTGGTTTTTTAAAACCCCCTTTTTTTTTCCCTGGCATTTTTAAATTCGGGGCCCATGCGGGTTTTGGGGGGCTATGCGGGGGGCCCAGGACAGGTAAGGTCAAAGCCAGTGAAACTAAAATGGGGGTTGAAAGACCCCCTTTTTTTCTGGCACTTTTTAACTGGGGTCATGCGGGTTTTTGGGGCTCTTTCTGGGGCCCCGGGACAGATATAGTCAATTTTCCGTGAAACAAAAAGGTGTTGAAAAAACCCCTTTTTTCCCCCGGAAACCTTTGAATCGGGGGTCAGACAGGTTTAAGGGTCATTCGCGAAACGGGACAGATATAGTCAATGCCCCAGTGAAACTAAAATGGGGGTTTTGAAAGACCCCTTTTTTTCCTGGCATTTTTAAAAAATGTGGGGGGCCATGCGGGTTTTTGGGGCTCATGCGGGGCCCGGGGACGGGTTATATCAATGTCCATGAAACTAAATTTGGTGGTTAAAGACCCCTTTTTTTCCGGCACTTTTTAATCTTAAAGGGTAAAGCGGGTTTGGGGGCTCATGCTGCTTTCCCAAAGGCCCAGGGATTTTAAATTTTCCCCAGTTCAAGTAAGATAGGGTTCAAATAAAACCTGCCTCGGCACTTTTTAATTTGGGGGGTGATGCGGGTTTTTAAGGCATGCGGGGTTACAAGACAAGGTATGAATGTTGTGGTTTTTTTTTTCTGGGCCCTTTTTTTTAACCAAAAGGTGTTTCCTAAAATGTACACAAATCCATTTATTTGTTTTGGGGGTTTAATTCCACCCTTCTCCACCCCTTTTGGGGTTAAGAATAAAGGGTTTGTTGTTGCTCCCACAGACTTTAAGGGCATCGCTCTAATCGACTGCCCAAATCGACTACCTTGTCGATAAATGGTCGACTCCCCCAAACCATCGACCGATTCGATGGCCAAGGGAAAACGCTCCCCAAAATTTTTATCACACCCCTCTCTGCGCAAAAAAAAATTTCCCCAAAAAAACGCACTGTGGAAAGCACCCAAAACGGGTTTAAATAAAGCCCGGGAAATTCTTGCGGGGTTGGTAGGTAATCAAAAACTTATTTAAAGGCAAAAAAATGCAAACAAATTTTTAAAAATCCACAATGTTTTTTTTATGGTTTTTTTTGATTCTATCTCTCACAGTTGAAGGTACCTACAATAAAAAGACAGACCCTCATTCTTTGTGGGTGGGAAAACTTTTTCAAAATTGCCATGTTTTTAAAAAATTTTTTTTCCCCACGTGTGTGTGTAACGCAAAAAACCCTTTTTTCTTTTTTTTACCGTAAATACCGAGTAAACCGACCCAGTATAACCGGGGAAACCTTTTTTTCCCAAAAAAAAGGGAAAAACTTATTGACCCCGAGAAATAAGCCTGGGGTAAAAATGCAGCGGTTTACTATAAAATTTTAAAAATAAAAATGGATCCCAAAAAAAATTTAAACATAGGCAGTTTAATGCCCCCCTCAATTTTTGGGGGATATATGGCCCTATATGCAGGAAAAAGGCGGGTATAAGGGCCCCAAAAAGGCAGGAAATGGGGCGGGCTGTAGAAAGGTATAGGCCACTGTGGGCGGGAAGGGGGCCCGGGAAATAGGGCCGGTTTGTGGGGCAGTAATAGGGCAGGCGTGGGGGGGGGGGAAAAAAAAAAAAAATGGGGCCAGCTGTGGGAAAGGTATAGGGCCGGCTTTTTTGGGCCGGGTTATAGGGCCCGGGCTTTAGGGCGGGGAAATAGGGCCATTTTGTAGGCGGGTAAAAGGGCCACTGTAGGCGGGTATAGGGCGGGCTGAAGCACTGTAGCAGGTATAGGGCAGGCTGTAGGCAGGTATAGGGCCAGCTGGAGGCAGGTATGGGGGCCCGGGCTGAGGGCAGGTATAGGGCATCTGTAGGCAGGTATAGGGGCCCGGCTGTAGGCAGTATGGGCAGCTGTAGCAGGCATAGGCAGTTTAAAAAAAATAAAAAACAATCACTTACCTGGCTCCCCGCAGCTCCGTCCCCCTCACCGCACCCGCCTCCTCGCTGCTCCGGCCTCCCGCGCAAATTCCTGCATCTTCTTCCCGGCACAGGCGGGTGACGTCATCAGGCCCGCGCACGCAGCGGGGATGACACACCTGCCTGTGCCGGAAACTGCGGGCGGCCGCGAGTCTGCTTGCGGCCGCCCGGAGCCCAAACTGCGGAGCACGAGCACTCGCTCTGTGCCCGCAGTGGTATCCCTTCATCTATATGCGCTCCGGAGGAGTCGCATGTAGGTGAAGGGATCGCGGACAGTGCCCGGGCCACGCATGCCCGGACACTGTGCGCTCACATCGGCATTCAGCTATATGCGCTCCCTGAGGAGCCGCATATAACTGAAGCATCCCTGTCGGCGCCCGGGCCATCGCGCGCCCAGCGCCGACAGTGACTCGAGTAAAAGCCAAATAGCGTTTTTTTTCCCCAGCTCATTTTTTGGGCTGAAAAACTCGGCTTATACTCGAGTATATACGGTATGTTTTAAACTCCTACTCGCCACACATAAGTGTACAGCAGAGTTTTTTCACATTACTAAATCATGTGCCAATTTTTTTTGCATTGACCAATATAAATAGCAATATTAACCCACTTTTTCAGGCTGTCTTGTAAGGGTCCTCCTATTCCACTTTGTTAGGAATGGCATGAATCTTCCTGTCACACAGAGCGTTTCTTGGTGCGTTTTTTTCATGCGTTTTTCTTTTGCAGAAATAAACAGCACTGCTGTGCCTTTCTGCACAAAAAACGCATCTAAAAACGTGCCATAAATGCTCCGTGTGAAAGCACCCTTAGCTCAGTGAGGCAATTGATAACTACCTTAAACAACACTTAAGACTGATAAGGTGGCCATGTGGCACATGTGAGCTTAATTAACGAGAATAGTTGATTGCTAGCCCTTCTGCAAAAAAAAATGCACCAAAAATGCACAAAAAAAAATGCTCCATGTGAAAGCATCCTAAAGCTAATTTTCACTTGCCGGCTGGCACAGAGTACACCATTCAACTGACAGCTGATCTGTTTGTATTCTGTTTCTAGTATCTAAGGGGGCTTTCACTCAGCGCAGTTTTGGTGCAGGTTTAACTGCACTCCAATTAAACTGTCTTTATTACCAGCAAGCTTCTTTCAGTTGTCTAAATTGTTCAGAAAGGTGTTTCAAGTAAGACATCAATTACTGTGTTTGAAGCCTTATGGATTACAAATACACTACTTAATCAAGGCCATCTTAAAAGCATTATGGGCCCCGGAGCAGGGCGTGCATTGGGCTCCTCAACCAACACAGCCTTGTACAAGCCACACCCATTTTAACAATTAGAGTATGTTTACGCAGCTTATTAAGGGGCGCATTTTTCCACGTACTGCGCTCTAATACGAGCGAGATACGACCCATAATTATAGTAATCCATAGTTCTCATAGTTCCATAAAGATCAGTTCGACTCCCAAACACCCGACGGAATTGCGGGGCATACTGTATGCCCCGCAATTACGCCGTGTGAACATAACCTTACACCCACTTAATCAACCAATCCCCTTTCATTTTCTGGTATATGGACAACCTCAAGCAGATGTGGCAAATTTCTTAAAGGACCGATGCCTCTTGATAAATTTATTACACTTTACTCCAACCTATTGTACTACACCAAAAAAAAAAAAGACCAATGCTGGGAGTTATAAAATATAGTAAATCTGTACTAAGTGTGAATTAAACCAGAATTTAACAAGGATTGAACAAGGATTGCAAGTTATCAGCTAATTATTTTCCATTCACAGCTTTCTAACCTTTTCACACTATGCTTTTCCTTCCTACCATTATCTCTATCTCTACTTTCTTTGCACTAACTGCCAATCCCCAAACACCCTCACTGGGTAATGAGCTCTACATCTCTCCATGCATTATATCCTCTCACCTGTCTGCTGCCACCAACCTCTTCCCCACTGTTAATGCTTTCCACACCAAACAAACCCTGCCAAACTACAGTCTATCCTACTCCCACCTGCTCACCCTCTCTCTGCTACTCCTGGCTGCTGGGGAAATATCCTCTAACCCAGGGCCCCCCCAGCACATTCCCACCATTGTGTCTCCCTTTTCTAACAGATTCACCACTACTAATTCCGTTAACCCCTTCAACCTGAAGCACATCCCTCTGACCCCTGCTCCCCCTCTCCTTGGAGCTCTCTGGAATGCACGGTCTGTATGTAATAAACTGTCCTATATACATGACTTAGTCATCTCAAGAAACTTACTCTTCCTTGGTCTGACTGAAACCTGGCTTACACCCTCTGACACAGTCTCCCCTGCTGCTCTCTCCTTTGGCGGCCTCCAACTTACCCAGACCCCTCACCCTGGTAACAAGCATGGAGGAGGTGTTGGCCTCCTCTTGTCTGACACTTGTTCCTTCGTCCCCTCTCCACCTCTGCCTTGACTCACACTCTTCTCCTTTGAGGTGCACTCTATCCGCATCTACACCCCCTCCAACCTCCAAGTGGTTGTTGTCTACCGACTACCAAGCCCCGCAGCTGCCTTCCTCAACCACTTTGCTTCCTGGCTGATCCACTTTCTTTCTACTAACATCCCTACTATCATCATGGGAGATTTTAACATCCCAATCGACACCCCCCACTCTGCTTCCAACAAACTCCTTTCACTCTGCTTCTCCTTCAACCTCTCACAGTGGACCTCTGGAGCCACTCATAAAGATGGACATACACTGGACCTCATCTTCACGCACCTCTGCCCCCTATCTGACATCTCCAATTCCTCCCATCCCATATCTGACCACAATCTGCTTATCTTTTCCACCATCTCCACCCCACCTGCCCCTCTGATCTCACACTTAGTACACCCCCACAGAAACCTACAAAATCTTAACCCATGCACTCTCTCTGACTCTCTTGCACCCATCTCTACCATATCCTCACTTAATGACCCAGACGCAGTCACCGCCTTTTACAACCACACAATCGCCACCAGCCTTGACTCTGTCGCTCCTCTCACACACAACAAAACCCACAAACTCAACAGACAACCCTGGCACACAGCCTCCACTAAACAACTGAGACGAGCTTCCAGAATTGCTGAACGCCGCTGGAAGAAAACCCGCTCCACCACTGACTTTACCTCATACAAACAATCCCTACATACATTAAAATCTGCACTCACACTAGCCAAACAGAATTATTTCACCAATCTCATATCCTCTCTGTCTCACAACCCCAGACAACTTTTCAACACCTTCAACTCTCTCCTCCGTCCACCAGCACCGCCTCCCCCATCTCTCCTTTCTGCAGATGACTTTGCCATTTATTTCCTACACAAAATCAACCTTATCAGAAACAGCTTCAGCACACAGTCCCCAGCACCCTCCTCTATATCCACACGATGCCCTTCCCCCTTAACTTGCTTCCCCACTGTTACTCACGACAACCTTTCCTCTCTACTGTCCAAATCCAACCTCACCACCTGTAATCTTGGTCCACTGGCATCCCACCTCATCCCAGACCTTAGCACTGTTATCACCCCAGCCCTCACCCACCTGTTCAACCTATCGCTAACCTCTGGCATCTTCCCTTCCTCATTTAAACTTGCTATTATCACCCCCATCCTTAAAAAAACATCCCTTGACCCCTCCTGTCTGTCCAACTATCGCCCCATCTCACTGCTCCCTTTTGCATCCAAACTCCTTGAGCATGTCTATCTCCAACTATCCTCCCACCTCTCCTCCAACTCTCTCCTCGACCCACTACAACCTGGTTTCCGACCCCACCACTCTACCGAAACCACCCTAACCAAGGTCACCAACGACCTAGTAACTGCCAAAGCCTCACGCCACTACTCTGTGCTTCTCCCTCTAGACCTGCCCTCCGCCTTTGATACTGTCGACCACTCCATCCTGTTACAAATCCTCTCCTCCCTAAGCATCACGGACTTGGCTCTTTCCTGGATCTCCTCATATCTCACTGAGAGGACATTCAGCGTCTCTCGTTCTCACTCCACCTCCGCCCCCCAGCCACTCTCTGTTGGTGTCCCCCAGGGGTCTGTACTGGGCCCACTACTCTTCTCTCTCTACAATATTGGCCTCGATCAGCTACTAGCTTCACACGGCTTTCAATACCACCTGTATGTGGATGACACACAGCTCTACATCTCTGGCCCAGATGTCACCTCTCTTCTCCCCCGGATCCCAGAATGCCTATCGTCCATATTCTCCTCCCGTCTCCTAAAACTAAATGTGGAGAAAACTTAACTCATCATCTTTCCACCGTACTACTCCATCCCTCCACCTGATCTCTCTATCTCAGTCAACGGCCCTACACTCTCACCTGTTCCGCAAGTCCGCTGCCTTGGGATAATCTTTGACTCCTCTCTGTCCTTCAAACCACACATCCAAGCCCTTCCTTCTGCCTGCTGCCTCCACCTGAAAAATATCTCTCACATCCGCTCATTCCTCAAATTCGACTCTACAAAAATGCTAATCCATGCCCTTGTCATCTCTCGCCTTGACTACTGCAACATACTTCTCTGAGGCCTCCCGTTTAGCACTCTTGCTCCCCTTCAATCCATCCTCAACTCTGCTGTCCGTCTTATCCACCTCTCTCCTCGCTACTCCTCTGCCTCTCCCCTCTGCCAATCCCTTCACTGGCTACCCATTGCCCAGCAAATTCATTTCAAGTTACTAACCATGACCAACAAGGCTCTCCATAACCTCTCCCCTCCATACATCTCTGCCTTAATCTCCAGATACCTCCCCTCACGCAATCTTCACTCCTCCCAGGACCTTCTTCTCTGCTCTCCTCTTATCAGCTCCTCACACAACCGTCTCCAAGACTTCTCCCGTGCTTTCCCCATGTTCTGGAACTCACTGCCCCAACACATCAGACTCTCCCCCAGATTTCCCAGGTTCAAAAGCAACCTGAAAACCTATCTCTTCAGGACTGCCTATAACCTATAATAACCTATAACCTAGCAGCCACTGTGCTACCCCAAAAACATGTCTGCCCCTCACCTTCTGTCTCTCTCCTCCTTCACTGTAGATTGTAAGCCCTCGTGGGCCGGGCCCTCACTCCCTCTGTGCCAGTCATAAGTCTTTCACTGTTATCATTGTACTTGTTTGACATATGTTATGTATGTAACCTCCCTTTTTTGAATGTATAGCGCCCTGGGATCAATGGCGCTTTACAATAAATAATAATAATAATACTGATACTGCTATAATTAAAAAAGTGATGGATAATTCAAAGAAACCTGGATAGGGCATATTAAGACTAAGCTGAGTGTTAAGGCAGATGGATCTAATATATAGGCAAAAAGTATGACATTAATTTAAGGGTATGTTCACATTGCGTAATTACGGGCCGTATTTCAGGTGCTGATTGTGCTGCAATATGCCTGAAGTACGGCCTACAATTATGGTAAAATCATGGCACTCCTTGAATGCTATGATAAGCAGTCGTCCATCCAGTTCAGCCTATTTTGCTAAAGTGTTGATCCAGAGGAAGGCAAAAACACCCATGAGGTATTAGCCAATTGTCCTCATTTTAGGGAAAAAATTCCTTCCCGACTCCAATCTGGCAATCAGAATAAATCCCTGGATCAACGACCCCTCTCCAGAATCCTAGTCACTAATAGTTGCTTAGTAACTATCCTGGTGCTTACGCTCTGGGGAAAGTGAAAGTGAATGGGGCCGACCCCGCAGCATTTTGAAGTACGGACTTGCCAGCGCATTTTTCTAAAACATCCGACATATAGCGGAGTGCACAGTACACCATGCTATATGCCGGCAGTAAGCCGTGTGAATGTTAGAGTAAATATCCTTGCACGTATAAACACCGAAGGGTATGTTCAGACAGCTCATTTATCTGAGTAATTCGGCACTTTATACGCGGCGAAATGCGCGCCACAATTATGGTAGTTCATAGCTTCACATAAAAAGAAATGTGCAATAATAAAATCACCAGTGGTGACAAAGCTGTAATGAATACCCCACCAATATCTGTACTTGTTGGGGTAGAGATACAAATACAACAACATGACCATACACATATTACATAACCAAATAGAACCATGATGCTCACATGCTGTGTCAGTGTGGTGGGTGCAATAGGACAGCATGCGGGCATTATGGCTCTATTTGGTTATGTAATATGTGTGTATGGTTATGTTGTTGTATTTGTATCTCTACCCCAACAAGTACAGATATTTGTGGGGTATTCATTACTGCTTTGTCACCACTGGTGATTTTATTATTGCACATTTCTGCCACATTTATTTTTATGTGAAGCTTTACCTGCACCCCCCTCATTATACATGTGCCAGTGCAGGTGGGCTGGGCATGATTATTACTATAGGGGACACATATTGGAGTGCTGGTACCTTTCTGATAGTCTTCTTGAACAGTGCATCCAACCAGGGCTACTAATTCACACTGACTGCAGCAGCAAAATCAGCCAATGCCAAGTGACATGTGGGCAGCTGAGCTGCAATGAGCACAGGAGCGCCACACAGTGCCAGCACAGTGTGAAGCCGCATACACCCCTGCAGAGCTACAGCTGTAAGAGGCTGTAAGACCTGGGAACACAGAGGAAGCAGGGTGTGGGGCTAGAGACACAGCAAAGTGCTGATTGATCCAACCTCTGACAGTGATGGAAGCAGGAAGGGGAGAGACTCGTGCAGGAAGCCTGCTATGAACAGTGCAGTATTCTCTGTACTGTTGCATCGGGAGACGTTACACATGTTTTCACTGGGCAGGGAAGGAGTCTGCAGGGGCCCCCTCTGCTCAAGGGGCCCCTGGGAAGCCACCTACCCTGCTCAATGGAAAAGACGGCCCTGTAATTAATTACTCACTTTCCCAACAGTTTAAAGCTTGCTGGTAATAAAGGCAGTTTAAATGGAGCGCAGTGAAAACTGCACCCAAACTGTGCTGTGTGAAAGCCCCCTAAGGACTAAACTTGTTGAGTCCTGTTTTTGCTCTGTTTTTCTCTTCTCTTCTGCCCTGTGCCAGTCTTCCACTGTTCTATTTCTGAATTCTCTTTAGTAGTTCTGTGCTGTTTTCTTCAGGCTCAGCATAGCTGAGAGACATTGTTAGCGATATCAGCAGGCATGGAATAGGGCCAGGAGGGTTTGGTGTTAGGTATGGTGCTAGGGAGAGGTTTTTAGGGACAGATTAGACAAATAAAGTCATTAGAGTCAGGTATTACTTAGGGCTTTGCTTCTGAATGCAAGTCATTTATCATTTCCTCTCCTACTGTTGTGTTGTCATCATGGGTCTTTTTTTCTATTTTCTCATGGTACAGCTCTACGTTTATTTAAATACAGGCAGTCCCCGGGTTACAAACAGGATAGGGACTGTAGACTTGTTAAGTTGAATTTGTATGTAAGTTGGAACAGGTACATTTATTAAATGTAACTCAAGCACGAAAGGTTTTATTTTTAATTTTGGATAGTGCAGGGAAGGGTTTTTACATTGTTTTTCTGTCTGTGCACTTAAGAAGATTTCACCTCATGTGCTGCTGTGGCATGCTGGAACTTGTCATTCCACAGCTACTATCTGCTGTGTTACATGGAACAAGTTTCTGTTTGAAACTAGGGGACAGATGTAAGTCGGAACGGTATAAGTCGGAGACTGCCTGTACATGCTTTATATATTACCTACATGGGACTGCTGGTTAGCTTCTCTCCATCTTCCATCTCTCTTATGTCCTTTTGCTGTATGGAGCCCATATTCATGAAGTGCTTTTAAAGGGCATGTACTGAGTGATAACATTAAGGCTATGTTCACAGTCCATAATTCGCGCCGTACTGCACGAATTATGGTTGAAATCCGTCCCAGTCATTACGGTAATCCACAGTTCTCATAGAGAACTATGGATTCCGTCAATTATCGTGGCGGGATACACGCGCCGTGAATAATGAATGTCTATGGGGTCGGCGAGCTGCCGGCCCCCCGCCCCGCCCCCACTCCGGAGCACACGCAGTAATTGCGGGCGAAAACCATGATATCACAGATTTTTGTGTTATCTGGTCACAAAGCCATTGAAAAGTATTTAAAAAGCTGAGATAACATTCTGTGCCATATCATGGTGCATTATCTTTCAAGTTAGTATTTGCTACATCTGTATTACTTAGGCATGACTTTACATTTATCATATACACTCACCGGCCACTTTATTAGGTACACCATGCTACTAACGGGTTGGACCCCCTTTTGCCTTCAGAACTGCCTCAATTCTTCGTGGCATAGATTCAACAAGGTGCTGGAAGCATTCCTCAGAGATTTTGGTCCATATTGACATGATGGCATCACACAGTTGCCACAGATTTGTCGGCTGCACATCCATGATGCGAATCTCCCGTTCCACCACATCCCAAAGATGCTCTATTGGATTGAGATCTGGTGACTGTGGAGGCCATTTGAGTACAGTGAACTCATTGTCATGTTCAAGAAACCAGTCTGAGATGATTCCAGCTTTATGACATGGCGCATTATCCTGCTGAAAGTAGCCATCAGATGTTGGGTACATTGTGGTCATAAAGGGATGGACATGGTCAGCAACAATACTCAGGTAGGCTGTGGCGTTGCAACGATGCTCAATTGGTACCAAGGGGCCCAAAGAGTGCCAAGAAAATATTCCCACACCATGACACCCCCACCACCAGCCTGAACGTTGATACAAGGCAGGATGGATCCATGCTTTCATGTTGTTGACGCCAAATTATGACCCTACCATCCGAATGTCGCAGCAGAAATCGAGACTCATCAGACCAGGCAAACGTTTTTCCAATCTTCTACTGTCCAATTTCGATGAGCTTGGGCAAATTGGAGCCTTAGTTTCCTGTTCTTAGCTGAAAGGAGTTGGGACCCGGTGTGGTCTTCTGCTGCTGTAGCCCATCTGCCTCAAAGTTCGCCGTACTGTGCGTTCAGAGATGCTCTTCTGCCTACCTTGGGTTTTAACGGGTGGCTATTTGAGTCACTGTTGCCTTTCTATCAGCTCGAACCAGTCTGCCCATTCTCCTTTGACCTCTTTGGGATCAAAAGGCATTTCCGCCCACAGGACTGCCGCTCACTGGATGTTTTTTCTTTTTCGGACCATTCTCTGTAAACCCTAGAGATGGTTGTGCGTGAAAACCCCGGGAGATCAGCTTTTCCCTGAAATACTCAGACCACCCTTCTGGCACCAACAACCTTTGCCACGTTCAAGGCACGCAAATCACCTTTTTTTCCCCTACTGATGCTCGGTTTTGAACTGCAGGAGATTGTCTTGCCCCATGTCTACATGCCAAAAGCACTGAGTTGCCGCCATTGTGATTGGCTGATTAGAAATTAAGTGTTAACGAGCAGTTGGACAGGTGTACCTAATAAAGTGGCCGGTGAGTGTAAATATATGTTATGCTGCCAGTTTACATAGGTCTTAATATTTTATAATTAGGCCAAGTTTTAAGTATCCTACAGTACTAATGTATAGATTTACTTTAAGGTGTTCATATTGCATATTTGCTTTCTCCATCCATTTTAACAGTGCTGTGATTTTTGGATTTGGTTCTTCTGCTTTATCTCTGGCAAACCGAATGATCCTCAGTTTTCTCCACATGTCATCTAAATAGGGTCCAAAAAACACACTTGGATTCTTGCTTCGCCTTATACAAGTATTCTATAAATAAACAAAATTGTAATGTAAACTGTCAAAGGAAGGGGAACAATTACAGTACAAATATAAATAAAGCTGAAATATAGCTCATTTTCTTAATTTATTAACAGCATTGTGATGTGAACAGTCCTATGGCACCTGCTGTGAATGTTTAATCAACTTGATACAATGTTTCAATGGATAACTTGTCAAAATAGAAACAGGCCTACATCTTGAGTAAAACTATCACAAAACAATCTAAGGCCATGTTCACACGGCTTAAAATGGGCCGTATTTCGGTCAGTAATTACGCACCGAAGTGCGCCAATTACGGGCCGAAAACGGCCCATTCATTACGGTAATTCACAGTTCTCATAGAGAACTATGGATTACGCCCTCCTCTCCCCGCCCGGAAAAGCCGCCGGGCGGGGAATAATTGACATGTCACTTTCTAGCGGCGATACGCGCCGCTAAACAGTGATTGGCTATGGGCCGGCGAAGTGCCGGCCCCACTCCCCCTCCCCGCTCCCCCCCCCGTCCACACGGGGTAATTGCGGGGCGTAATTTCGCCCCGCAATTACGCCGTGTGAACATGGCCTAATAGAGTGTGTTTACACGACACAGACCAAACACCGGTCAGGAAATCCAGACCGTTATTTGTTCTTTTTTTGTCAGGCAGTGGGACGGCTTTTTTCGCGGTTTGTGGATTCAAGCCGTCCCCCTTCGCAGCCACATGTTCATGTTTCACCCGAAAACCGTGCGGAAGAATGAACATATTCTAAGTTTTTCGTTACGCCAGTGGTGTCAAAAACCATCTGGTGGAAATTTGTGCAGTGGGGACTGCTGCGCAGATTTTCTATCAAAGTCTATGGAGGAGCGTTGCTTGATGGTTTTCAGACGGTTTGTAAATCCGCAAACTGTCTGAAAAACCGACCAATGACCTGTGCCATGGGGACAAACCCTAGGGTGCTTTCACACAGAACAGTTTTGGTGCAGTTTTAACAGCGCTCCAATAAAGCTACATTATTACCAGCAAGCTTATTTCACTTATCTAAACTGTTTGGAAAGTGAGTAATCAATTAGTGTGTGACTTCAAACACAGGAATTGATTACTTACTTGAAACACCTTTAGACAACTGAAGAAGCTTGCTAGGAATAAAGACGGCTTAATTGGAGCGTAGTTGAAACTGGACCAAAACTGTGCTGTGGGAAAGTACCCTTATGGAGCTTTCACACTGTTCATTTTTTTGATGCGCTTTTTTTGTGCAGAAATGTACAGCATTAATTGCCGTGCCTTTCTGCACAAAAACGCATTTGAAAAAAGCATAAAAACCGCAGATGCATTTTGAGGCGTTTGATACATTTTTCAGATCTGCTTTTTGTGCAGAAAGGCACGGCAATTAAAGCTGTACATTTCTGCACAAAAAAAAATCAAAAAATGCACCAAAAATACAATCTCATGTGAGTATTTTTGCGTTTTTGGTGTGTTTTTTGGTGCGGTTTTTTTCCTGAAATGTACAGCATTAATTATTATAAATTTCAGCAAAAAAAATAAATGAATAAAAGCACCAAAAACGCACTATGTGAAAGCACCCTTAGCTTCCTGATCCAGATTTATTAAATACAGTAATGAAAAAAATAAATTACACCTTCTTTGAATTCTATGCTTTTATGTACTGGAACATAAAAAAAAAAAAACTACTCGTTAGAATTAATTAAATACAACCTCAAAGAACAACAACACAAACCATGTTATATTATTCACTTAATAGAAAATTAGAAAGTTCATTGTCAGTTTAATGACTCCAAGGAGTTCATGCCCTGTAGCTTAAAAACAGTAATAAATCATCATCCCTCCACCATTTTTGCAGTACATATAGGGTGTTTGTGCTGCTATGTTGTGGCACTGTGCATTATGGCCAGACATCTGCAATCTGGCCTTGTTTGTCCAAATAACAGTGTTACAGAAATCCCATGGCTTGTTCAGATGCAAGTTTTAAAACTTAAATTTAAGATAAGAGAGATTGTATCTTCTCTGAGTGCACACAATTGTCTCTAGGTTACTGTCCATATCTTTCTTCCTGATTAGACAGAGATCGGCGAGTGACATCACCTTGGTTAGAAGGATCAAACTCTAATCTAATCTAATCTAATCTTGTTAGAGATTAAGGGCCACATGTATGAAACAGTTTTGGTCTAAAACTCACTTTTTCCCCATAGGTTTCTATGGGGAAAAAAGTGAGTTGTAGACCAAAACCGTATCATACATGTGGCCCTTAATCTCTAACAAGATTAGATGTTTAACTGTTTACCTTGGAAAATAACTTGTTTTTACTCCTAGGAAGTCGGTGGCATTGTTTATTTATTTATAGATTAAATCTCCTGCACTTATGTAACATTTAGCTAGGCATAGCAGAGCTGATAGAAAGTGTGAGGCTTCTTGTGATGCTGTTAAACTCGGTCAATACCACAAGGCACCTCTCCAAGACTCATATTGCTCAAATTATTACATTAAACTGATCTCACCACATATGACAGCAAAGTCTCGGATTTTTCTAGTGAAGTACAAAAAAGGAGAGCTCAATTCTGGAACATTGAAAAGCATTTTAGGGCTATGACGTAACGTAGTGTGGCAGCCTTGGGGTTTGTACACCAGTTTGACGACCTAGCAGCAGCTCTTGCATGGTTGGACAGCCATGAACAGCAACTTTGTAATGAGAAAGGACACAGTCCCACATAATTAATATGATATATTGGGTCTGTACACTATTTGTGCCATGTAAAGTAGCTCTTCCAAAAAGTTTCACGAAATATTATGATACTAGTAGTGTTGAGCGATTATTATCGACAAAGTTGAAATCGGCAAGGTTTTTATGGTGATCGAAAATTTTAGATCATGCGATAATTAAGGCTAAATCTGTGCATCATCTATTAAGATCGCGCCATTTTCGGCGCTTCCTGTAATTTTGGGGGGCCAGCAAATCAGATTACAGAATAAGCAGGGTGAGATGTGTGTGCGACGTCATGAAATGGGATGTGTATGGTTGCGATTGGCTGGAAAAATCACCATGACCTCGTTTTAACATAGAACAGCGTTTCCTGTTCAGGCCGCAGTGTCTCTCTGCGTCTCATAGGAGTAGGGGTGCCCTGTGGCCAAACAGCTCAGCGAAATTAAATTCTATTCTGCACAGAGAAACCTCTACTATTAGCTGTGATCCTTAAATTTAGTTAGATTAGAGATTGAAGTTTTTTGTAGTTAGGAGAAGAATTTTAAAGAGCATCTACTGCTGTAAAGTCACAGGAGGGGCGGGTGGGGGGGGGGGGCCGTGGGCGAACACAGACAAGCTCTATAAAGAACACTGGATAAAGTTCACCAAGACTCTGTGTAGACATTGCACTACAATATCTTTATTATTAACATTTGCTATTGAAATATTTCCTGGTATTGGGAGCCGAATTATATTTGGGTACACACATTTCTAGTAACGCAGGGTTT
>JAODAL010030978.1:0-49135 GCA_025379985.1 Phyllomedusa bahiana | reverse complement strand
AGTTTTGGGAATGAGTCATTTTGGGGCCCACAGTGGTTAAATTATATTACCGATAGAATATAGAAGAAGACCAATAGGACCATCTTACTATGTATGGAATAAATGTGTTATACCACACAGTTGGGTACACATATCAAGAAACTCGTGTTCAATTCATGCTTTGTATGCAGAGTCACCTCATCTTCCCCCTTTCCCTTTTGTACCCCGGGGTTCTCATATCGGTGACCTCTTTGAATGGCGTTTTAATCTTTGGGTCTAAAGTTACAATTTGTATTACCCAACAATCAGTTCTATGTTTATCTATGTTCTATGTTTATCTCCAGATAAGACACTCTCTGCAGCAATTAAGGGACTTTGATACCGCCCCCCTCCTGCACCCAATTCCAGAACTTCCCAAGCCAGAAAAAAGGTTTCGAATGGGGCTTATCCCTAATATACTCTTTGCTTTCCGTCGATGTGACTCATAAACCAGCTTATGTTTTTCCATTGGAGGACTGGGATTCTGCAGCTAATAGGTCTAAAAAGGAATGGCAATTTCTGCAATAAAGTGATCAAATAGATGGCTAACCAAGGCGGAAGGTGTCTTCTCAGATAAAGATCTCTGTCTTAATAGTCAGGTTAAACCAACGGTCAATAGTGCATTCAAAGAGTTGAATATCAGATTTAAAGCCCACACCAAGTCATGGTGGGAGGTCAGATCTTTGGAGAGTTATATTAAGAGTGGAATTGTTCCAAGAGGTCTGAGAATCCCAATTGTTCCAGCTGTAAGATTCGAGTCAGTTTGATGCAAAAGGGGGAAAGGAGGCCACGCGTCCTCCAAAGATTTATGCCCCTCCTTTGAGGAGAAAGAAAACCCTAAAAAGTACATCCCTAAACTAAATGAAAGTTGGGGGACTGCCCAAAAATTAAAAGACGAAATGATTTTAACAAGAAGGATTTAGAATTAAAAGAAACATCGAAGGTTCACTAATTACATTAAGAGGTAAAATAATCAATTTGTCGTGACCTTTCCGAATTTAAGGAAAACGGGCGTTCAGTTTCAAAATGAGGGCAGGACTGAAAAGTCTGAAACAGACATTTCAAGTTGATCTCGGATAAAAAAAAAAGGGAAAAAGGGGAGGAGTAAAAAAGTCCCCTTACGATACTAGGAATAGGGGAATGATGTCCAGGGGGGGAATCGGGAGAGAAGGGGCAATGCAAGAAAAAACCCTCCCTATGCACAAACGGGAACAGAAGGTGGCGGTATGTTGGATCTTACGCTGTCCTCTCCTCATCGGCTTTCTCGTCAGCGGGAAACACCAATGTAAACCCCCAAACGTCCTTTTTTTTGGGGGAGGGGATGAAAAGAAAATAGAGTTTTAAAAGAAAAGGAGGAGGTGCCCATTTGGGAAAAAGCCCAAATATTATTAATCTCTCTAGAAAAATTAAAAGGATGAGATGAAATTTTTTAAAACAGGGACTACTTTTTCTGGGCCCCCCTTTGGGACTCTTTGAAGGGGTTTAAAGGACGTGCCCCGTTTGCTGGGGATCTAAAATGGAAGAAGTTTTTAGAATAGGCGTAAGAGAAAATGCTGGATTTTGGGGGATTGGCTGTAGGAACTAAGTGATGTGGAATTTTGGGCCTATTCCTAGTTGAAAATTTAACGGGGCCGTAGCAAAGGTTTTTTTTCCCCTGTGCTTAAAAGCACCAAAAACCACGATCTTTGATAAAAAACATCGTGTATTCGTAATGTGGTCTGTGGGACAGAGAGGAAAAATATAAAATGTCAGGACAAATCAGGCATTTAAATTATAAAAAAAGTGAGTAAAAAGGCTTTACTGTCTCTAGAAAAGGATGAGAATATTACAATCAAACCCTCAGATAAGGGGGGAATTGGTATCCAGAATTTGAAGATTTAGGAATATGTGTTTGGAGATCTAAAATGGGAGGGAAAGTAGTTCTGGGAAAAGGCCCTACTTGTAGATTTAAGAAGGAACTAAAAGATCTATTGGAATTGGCCCTTGGTGATGGTATTATTAATCAGAAGGAATTGATTTTTTGTTTCTAGGGCCCTCGTTTGGGAACGTTTACGGGGTCTCCCTAAAAAAACAAAGGGAAAAAGACAAATTTAGATTAGGCCCAAAAGTTTCTGGTTTGCAAATCTCTAGAATTGGGTTTAATATCTGGACCAGGTCGGGGGTCCATTTGTCCCTTTCCCTTTAAAATTTAATTAGGGCACAATGGACCTATTGCACAAATGGAAGATGTGGTAAATTTGGGGTGATGCCTTCCTCTGTGTATGTGTGGAGGCCCCCTACGTTCAATTCCAACCAAAAAGGGTTCCCAAACTGTGGGAAATTTTTTCTTCCATAGGAATCAGTTTTTGCAGCAGCATAGACCTTTGTAGCACGTTTATGCATTTGTTTTTCCCCAATATTTTTTTTTCAATGGGCCTTTACCCCCAGCTGGGGCCCGCAAGGGTAACCCATGTGCGCCCACGTATGTGAATCGGCTCCTGGGCTGGTGGGAGAGCACCATTGTTTTTTCTGAGGATTTTGAGTGTTTTCATCAATGTGTCGCCCTGTGGGGGCGCTACATTGATGATATTATTATTATTTGGACTGGGTCTAGGGAACATTTCTGTACTTTTGTTGAAAAACTCAATGCTAATTCCATCGGGCTAAAATTCACCTTTGAGATAAACACTGGGCATCTTTGTTTCCTTGATCTAATGATCACTAGAGGCCCCAATGGTTGATTAGAGACTACTGTCTACAGGAAGCCAACTGCAGGCAATAGCCTTTTGAGATGGGAAAGTGCGCACCCCTGTCCCCTGAAAAAGGGTATTCCCAAGGGCCAATTTACTAGAATCCGTCGAAATTGTTCAACAGTAGCGGCGTTTAAGGAGGAAGCGGACTCTCTAACAAGGAGGTTCCTGGAGAGAGGTTACCCAAAGAAGATTTTGAGAGGTGCTTATACTCAAGCACTTGAAAGTGATAGGGTTAATCTCCTGAAACCAAGAACAAGAGAAACTACAGGCAGGTTGAGAATTGTGGGTACATATGATGTGGCTGCAAAAGAGGTCAGAAAAATATTTGAAACTTATTGGCCAATCCTTACCCAGGATCCAGACATTGCTTCGTTTGTGGGGGAATATCCAGCCATTACATATAGACGCGGCAGGAATATAAGAGATCGCTTAGTACACAGTCACTTTGTGCCACCCAAACCACCTCGAACATGGCTTGAAATACCGGTACAGGGTACATACAGGTGTGGAGGATGCAAAGCCTGCCGGTATATTCATGTTAGTAAGGGACATACGTACTGTAGAAATGGTATGTTTTACAAACTGCAGGGGTTCGCCAATTGTAGATCTAAGGTCGTTATATATCAATGTACCTGCACATGTCCGCTTACATATGTAGGAAAGACCATCAGGGAACTGAGACGAAGAGTCCTGGAACACGTGGGCGATATAGAACATGGTAGGGACACATTGGTGGTTCGACATATGATAGAAGCTCACGGTGGTGACACGACGAGTCTCTTCTTTACAGTGCTTGAGGTGGTAAAACCCAACTTGCGTCTTGGTGACTATGAAAACAAGATCTTGAGAAGGGAAGACTTTTGTACATACCAGCTAAAGACCCTGAAGCCTGGAGGCTTGATTGAGGTTATTTCATTTACATCATTTATCTAACTATACTGGTGGGCTGTATATTATTATTATGGCATGGATTATATTATTGATTATTATTGTATGAATCATATTTATTGAGATAATATTATTTTTTAGAGAATGTGTCTTTTTCCCTATTCCTACATTATGTCAATGCTAGGTTATCTCCTATCATAGGGTGTTTATCCTCGTTACTTTGATATAGGTATATTAAATAGATCACCTTTGCCTGTTCACTACATGGCATAGAAGTGTGAATGTGCCATGGCTTATTTCGGTCCCGCTGCTTCCTTATGTGGCTGGTTGACTGACGTTTTATTATGGGGCATTAGGCGCAGGCGCAGACTGTGGCCGGCGGCTACGCTCCTGCCAGAACCAGTAACCGGCGCATCAGTACTATTGCGCATGCGCGGGATATCAATCGGCGCAATGATCGGTGCGCGGGGGCGGGACCCCTTTGTCTCGGCGTGGAGCGTGGATACGCAGGGTTTGCTTTTTTTTGGCACAGCGAATGGTGCATCTACATGAGGCTTTTAAAGGGGTAAGCAGTATCTGAGGTTGTTGTCCTTTCCATCTAAGGAAACCCAAATTCTGTGGGGAAAATTTGATACAAAAACCAGCCCTCATTTCGGGGCCAATACTATCTTGGGTGTGGATGTAATTTATCGGTGATACCTAATTTGGTCTTGGTATTCCTTTTCCCTTTTGCAAATTTTTTTTTTAATGAATGTATCTGTGTATGGGGTTTGGTACTTTTTGAGCCCATATTTTTGGGAACCTGATGATTCTCAGTATCTGGGGAAGAAACGCGTTGGTTTGCGTATATGTTGGGGATGTAAGAACTAAGAGTGTTACCTATATTAGAGGATTGCTGTATAGGTGATGAATGAATATCATTTATAGGTGATATTTTGCTACGGTCTGTATATACACATTAGGTTTGGGGCGTAGCTAAGGATAGGGGTGTACTAGGTAAATTTGTAGTTGGTTGGTTCCTGCTGGGGTGCCCTTATTGGGCGGTTTCCCCCTTTTTGTGGTAGGTGGGGTTTAGTGTAGGTTGGGAAATAAGTATAGGGTTTTTATAGGCTATTTTAAGTGATGTATTAAAAGTTATATTTTAGGTCAAGTATTTTCTACATGTTGTTTTGAGCTAATAGGTCTTGAAAACTTTCGAGGTGCGTTAATCACGTAAAATTAGGGAAAAAATACATTTGCGGGTACCAAACCCCTTTGCAGATGACCCATATTTCCCAAACCCACCCTGCCTCGGGGACTATGGGGCCCTCCTGAGGCTCTCTTCTCCATATGTGGTGGAGCTACCCTTCTGTATATAAGCTCTGGGGAGAGGTAGAGCTCTTATTGTCCAAACTGTTTAAAGGATTTATTAGTTTTTATAGGTATTTACTAAAAGTTAAGTTTTATATCTGGTCAAGCAATCTATCTTTGTGTGTAATAAAAAGTGACTTCAAATGAGGCAAGGTCATCATGCTAGACTAGCCAAAGGGGATATTTAAAAGTTTATTTTCCTTGTGTCCCAGGTTTCCACAGTCCCGTCTTACCCCCCTTTTGAACTCATGGGTCAAAACAGATGAGTATTCAGCTTGTCAGTATCTCCATCTTAAAAGCTGCTTTTAAAGACGCTTTCTGGTCTGCATGGGCCAATATTCCTGCAGAATACCTTCAACATCTTGTGAAAAATTTCGCAGTTTTTAAAAAAAAAAACGAAATCAAACATGTCTCTTTGTTGTTGGGGCTGTAAGTGACTATTCATTGTTTGCGTGACACACTATGGCCCGCCTGAAGAATATCACACTGAAAACTGTTAATAATAACTAATGCCCCCTGAGGATAAACGTTGGTATCCCTGTGGTGGAAGGCCGGGACAACAATGAATTTAGCAAATGTTATACCCCTTTGTTTCTTTTTTGGTTTTACCACAATCTCCAAGGCAAAATAAAGAAACAATGGCAAAGTGTATAGTGCTTGTTTAGCCCAAATAAATAAATATCCACTTTTGGAGTGGGTATTTCTCAAGAACATGACTAATACATTTTCACATTATATCACATTTTATACCTTGGTCACTCGTAGTTGTGGGGAAAAGTTGGGTTGGGTTTCATGTTCCATTTGTAGAGCCTTTACGCTTGGGGACAACTAAAATCTAGATAGACATACGTAAACTTACTGCTGGACTGTTATTGGCCAGAGCTTTATTTGGACAGTTGCCTAACCATGGACATTTTTATAACACTTTTATAGTATGTGCTGTAGTTTAAACTTAGCAATTATTTTTATTATCAATTTTTCAGGGCTGTTATTTCCCATGGGTAAGTTCTAGTTTTAGGGGGAGAGGTGTGTGAGAGGTGATTTATCATTTATGTTACCTCTAGTCAATAATTTTATTTTGGAATGCAACAACTACTCTAGTGAGTACAAGTCCTAACTATATTTTTAATATATAGATTTTTTAACAGAATGTACCTTATATGTACCCACTGAGCATTTGGCAAGACAATTAAGGCCCTGTTCATTACTTACAAACAACATAAAGCTGCATCAATTATAAATGTACAGCACCCTAAATACTAGTTGTATCCCAGCTAGATATATAGTATTAAACAGCATCCAGGTGTGGTTAAACGAATGCTATGTCTTGCATCCCTGCTGGTCTAGGGCAATGAAAGGGTTAATATCTATATTACAGGGTACCCAGATCAGTGAAGGGGTCAGTATCAGCATTTTTACTGATTTAAGGTGGTGAAAGAGTTATTGTTACTACATCTGATGGTTTAGGCCACTTAAGAGGTAAAATACAGCAGTCTAGGGCAGTAAAGCGGTACATGTAGGGATCTTTAGTGGTCTAGTCAAATGGTTACATCTAAGATCCTTGTAGAAAGTAAAGGTAGGGTCAATGCTGCATACCTGGGGTCTGGTGGTTACTGACCTCTCGCCGCTCCAGTCTTGTTCTGCAGCAACAGAAGGCTGAATACTGATAGTTCAGCTTCCTGTTTCCTAGCTCTACTGATCATAATAAAGATAAGTGTAGGGTAATGATATAGAACACTGTACAGTTGTAAATATGTGGCTGCACAGTTCTCTTCTTGATTGTGAATTTCAGAAGTGCATGTCTGATCATTAAGAGGAAAACTAGGATTCTGTGTAGCAGCTGACTTTCCCTTAGTTGGGACAGCTTCTGAGCTGTACTGCCATACATCTTAGCAGGAACAGTGCTTATATGTATAACATTAAATAAATTGTACAACCAGCTGAAATATTTTTAAAATGAATAGTGTAAAATCATAAAAGAAGTGCTCATCTCCTGTTTATCCTATTCTGATGCTTCCTGGATCATGCTGGTCTTTGTACTTTCTTTTCCCTCTGAACACAGACTTCCCTAGCCATTCACTATTATTATTTTTATTATTTATTTTATAGCGCCATTGATTCCAGGGTGCTGTACATTCAGGGGGGTTATTACTTAAAATTTAAGTCAAACATTTACAATAGTGGCAATCATGATAACAACAGGTACAGAGGGAAAAGAGGGCCCCGCCCCGGAACCCCTTTAAATTAAAAGGAAAAGGGGCTTTGAAAACAAAAAGGTGGGGGGCCCGAAAATTTTGGGGGGGTGTGGACGGGGGTTTTTTTTCCCTAGGCCATAGGCAACCCCTAAAAGAGGGGGGTTTTCAGATTTGCTTTTAAGCTGGTAAAAAGGTTGGGGGAGACCCCCCGGGAGGGGGTTGGGCAGCGGTTCCAGGGGGTATGGCGGGGGCACAGAAAAAATCTTGGAGCCCTTTTGTGTGGGGAGGTGAACAAGAGGAAGTAGAAAAGAAGATCCGGGTGAGGAGCGGAGGTTGCTTTGAGGGGGAGTTTTGGGGAAAATTAGAGAAAAAAGATGTATGGGGGGGGAAAAGGGGTTAGGGGAGACCTTGTGGGTTCTCAGGAATCACTGACAAAATTAAGAAAATAAAGTGGTTTTGGGGGTCAATGATCGTAGTGGTCATTGTCTTGAGGAATTAGGAGACACAGAGGCAAAGAAAATCCCAGGGGTTTTGTAACGGTTTTAAAAAATTTTAACAGTAACAGCGGTAAGGTCAAGACCAGAAGAAATCAAGACCAGAAGAAAACAGATGAACAGAGGAGAGTGAGGACGAGGGCAGCAATGAATTTCAGGGGGGATATCCCCCATTTTTTTTTTGGGCCCCGGGGACAACAGAAGGGAAAAAAATAAAATAAAATTTTTTCCCCCCCCCGGACAACCCCTTTTAAATATTTTACCCCAAAAAAATTGGTTTTTTTTTCAAACATTTTAAGGGGGGGGGAACGCCCCCCTTAAAAAAGATATCCTCAAAAAATTTAAGAAAAAATTTGAAAAAAGAAAAAACAAAACCGACAATGCTATCATAAATGAAAATTATTTGTAAACTTTTTCCATTCCAGCTTTAAAAAAAAATAAAAAAAATAAATGTGGTAAGATTTTTAAATTTACGGGGGTTATATTTTATATTTTTTTAAAACTATTTAAAAAATGAGGGTCCCCCACCCTTTTGTAAAAGGTCATCACAGGAAAAAAGAGGGTAAAAAGTGAATGTTCTAGGGGGACTGTGACCCACCCCTACCAAAAGATCAAAAGTGTTACAAAAAAGCTTGTCAGGTAAAAAAAGCAGTAAAAGTGCTTGACACCCCAAGGGAAAACTAAAAATAATTTTAAAGTTAACTATCAGAATTTCTCATTAGTGTTTTGGGTTTCAAAGTCCCATGGCACAGGGGCACAAAGTGTTAGGGAAAACCTTATGTGGGCGCTGATTCCCAAAATTTAAAAAGGTAAAAAAACCTAATAATGATCCAAAGGAAAAGGCTTTATTCAACTTTTAAATGAATATTCAAGTAAAGCATAAAAATAGTAACAGCCTAACTCACGCATTTAGCACAACCCCTTTCTTGCCCCCTAAAAAACCCAAATTTTTACAAAAAAATCAAAAATCTTTACCAACAGAGGCTTTAAATTTCAAGCCGGGGGGCCCTTTATTTCCCCAAAAAATTTAAAATGGGGCCCCCCCATTTTCCCATGCGCCTTTTAATTTTACTGGTGTCTTCTTATTGGGGGCAAAAAGGGTTTTTGGGGGCCTCTTCATGCTGCGGGGGTTTCCGTAGGGGGGGATTTGTTTCCCATTTGGCACCCCCTGAAAGCTAAAAACCCCTGTTTACCGAGGTCCTTTATCAACATCTGGCCTCTAAATAAGCTCATTCAAGTTCCTGCTGAATGCCAGTCTTTTTGGGATAGATGACCTGTCTTTCTCCAATTTGTCAAACAGATCCCCTCAAAATACCCTTTTTTTAAAAAACCATAAACATTTAATTACTAATAGTGTTTAAACAGTGCCCATGGGTTTATTTTTTTTATCCCTGTACATTTCTTCAATGGATTTAAAAGGGTTTTTTCTCATACAAGCTTTCCCAAAAGAAAATAAAGCTGTTTTCTGCTTTTAAAAGGCTTTAAACCCAGGGGCGTTGGTCTCTTCCTCCTGGGTAGGCAAAAATTTCCCCTCTCTAAAGACTGGTGCCTTAAACCATCTGTGGTGAGCAGGGGAAAGGGGAGAGGTTTTCCCACAGCTCTGTATTTTTCCCCTTTGAAAAGGGCCCAGTTCTCATACTGCAAAGCTGCTTTCCCCCCCCCCAAAGGGCCCCCCTTTAAAAAACCCGGGCCCTTGGGCAACATAACATTTGGCCCCAACAAAAAAACAACCACTAAACGGGAAAATAAATATATAATTAATGATAAAAAAATTTATAACCAACAGCCCCCCCAAAAATAGAGCCCTGAAAAGTGGTAGACACAACTCAGGGCCACCCCCCAAAATGATAATTAATACAGCACTGTTTCCAACTCAGAAAAAAAATTTAAACCCCTAAACTTCTAGGGACCCCACGGGGAAAGGAAGTTTACTATGATCTTTCTTAAAATCGTTTTTTTTTTTTTGCCATCCTGTCCGGACCCCTTTACAACTTGACATGGGGAAAATCATCTATCCCAAAATTTACCAAAACTTTCTTAGACTTCCCCAATTTTAAACAGCACTTCCCTCCCCTTTTTTTCCCCCTCTATTTTGGGCCCCCCCCTTTAAAAGAAATTTGGGTTTGTAATTTTTAAATTTTTGCCCACCTTTTAAGTAGCAGATATTAAAACCCATAGGTAGTTTAAAACAGGCCCATTTTGGTAGATAGGCGCCCAGGGTAGGTGGGGTTTCAGTCCCCTGTTGGTAAAAATTTTACACTCCCTGTAGGAAGATTTTACAGCCCCCCAAAAAAACTTTTTTTTTTTTGGGGGTTTTTTATATTTGCCCCTGTAGTTTACAATTAAAATCTAACCCTCTGTTTTTATACCCCCATTTTTAGGTAATAGCCACCTTTAAAAGAAAGGGGTAATATATTTTCCCCCTGAAATTTATACCCCCTGAAATTTTAAAAACCCCCCCCCTTTTAGGATTTTTGGGGCCCCCATGTGGGTAATATAGCAGACCCCTTTTTGGGAAAAATTTTAAGGGGCCCCCTGTAGGAATTTTTAAAAACCCCCCCAAAAGGAAATAGCCCCCCTCGGGAATTTAATAAAACACCCAAAACCTTTTGTATATATGGTCCCGTATAAATTGCAGCCCCCGGGTGGGGAAACACCCCCTTGAAATTTTAAAAAAAAGAAAAAACGTTACTTCCCTTTTCCGTGCTCCCCAGGGAGTTTCCCCCCTCCGGGGGACTTTTGGCTCCCCCCCGGCCGGGGGCCTTTCCTGTCCCCCAAATCTTTCCGGGGGTTTATGCCTGCTGTGTTTTGCTTAGTAGGGCTGGGTCCCACACGGCTTTTTTTCGCGCCCATTGTAAAAATGCGATGGTTTTTAAGAAATAAATTTGGCCTTTTTCAGAAATTTTTCTGCAAATTTACATAGACCCCCACAATCACTTTAAAAAAGAAATCAAAGCTGACAAATTAAACCCTTTTTTTAAAAACCGCCCCACCCCCTTAATGACATGCAAAAAAACCCCTTTAAACGTCACCAAAAAAAACACCTACATAGGGGAAAAAATTTTAGGGAGAATGATTTTTTTACTAAAAAAACTCTCCCAAAAACCAAAGATCCCAAACTTATTACTATTTAAAGGGGATCAAAAAAACCCTCCCCAAAACCCTGCCCAAAACGAAAAAACCCCACAACCCCCAAACCCCTTTTTTCAACTTTTACAGATTTTTTAATTCCCCGCGATTTTGCGGGGGCCCAAATTTTTGGGGTTTGGGTTATTAGTTGATTTTAGGCGCTCTGCAACATATAATGATTACACTGAAATTACATTTAGTAAACTCAAAGGAAAAGTTTTTTTCTAAACCGCATCTTTTCACTTTCCCTTTTTTCTTTTTCCCACCCTTTTCAAAATTTCCCCTTTCTGATTTCTCCCCCCACCCAATACTAGTCCCTGCAGTTTTTGGACACAAAAACTTGGGAAACCTAAATTTTTCCCCCAGCAAACTCCTTTCTTATTAGTTAATTTAAATCCCCTCAATTTATTAGGGTAAAAGGGTCCCCTCAAATTGGGCAGGAAATATAAAATATAGGGTAAAACTTAGGAAAAAGTATATAAATTTAAGGGTAAATTTCCGGGGCCGGGTTTATATAAAAATGGGGGCATGTCGGGGAAAGGTAAATAGAAAAAAGGGCACTCTCAGGCGGGTAAATAGATATGGGGTTTAATTTCTAATGCAGGAAATTTTAAATATAGGGTTACTCTCGGCAAAAAATTATATATAAAAAAGGGGAAACTCTTGGGCAGGTTTTAAAAAAAATATGGGGTTTACTCTAATTTGGTAAATAAATATAGGGGGGCCCAAAACAATCAATTTTTGGGGGCACAAAAAAGGAAAGTAAAATAGGGGTCAGGTACTATATGGGGGCATGAGGAAAGGAAATTTCGGGGCACTGAGGCAGGTTTTATAGGGGCACTGAAGGGGGTATATGGGGAAAGCGGGTTTAAAAATTAGGGCACGGGCAGTTAATATAAGGGTTTCGGGAGGTATATGGGGGCACGGGGCGGAATATGGGGGCCCCGGGCAGTTATAAGGCACGGGCAGGTATATAGGGGCTCAAGCAGGGTATATAGGATAACGGGGAAAGGTAAAAAGGGGGGCCCCGGGCAGGTATAAAGGGGCCTCAAGCAGGTATAAAGGGCAAAGGCAAGGGAAATTAGGGGTCAGGCAGGTATATAGGGGACACAGGCGGGTAAAAAGGGGGTTTTTCGGGCGGGTAAAAGGGGAACCAGGAAGTATAAAAGGGGCACGGGCGGGTTTAAAAGGGGCTAAAGGCGGGTATATGGGGGCTAAAGGGAAAAAAAAATTATGGGGGGTCAGGCAGGTAAATAGGGGAACTGAGGCAGGTTTATAGGGGGCGGGTTTAAACTCCAAAAAAAATAACAGTTTAAATTCTCCCCTTTTAACCCCCCGGACAAGGCCCCTCTGCCCTTTAAGTCCATGCTCCTCTTCAGTCCTGCACTCCTCCGGCGGGTCCTGGGGTGCAAAGCCTATGCCCTTTGGGCGCCCCGAGGAAAGGCAGCGGCGCGTTAAAGGAAAATTAAAATAAATTGCCGCTGCCATTTTGGGGCAGCCCCGGGGCCCGCCGGGTCCTCACCCGCAAAGGGGATCCGGGCTTTCCCCCGTTTTTTGGCCCGGGGCCCGGGCCCGACACGGTCTGCGGGGCGGGTTTAGCGCGTCGCTCTCGCCCCGCAAAAGCCTTCAGCTTTTTGGGGCGCCCCCAAAAGGGGTTAACCACTTTGCAGCTGAAGGGCCATGGGGCCCCCTTTTCTCCAGGCCCACAGAAAGGGGCCCCGGGAGGAATTCGGGGCACAGGGGGTTTTTTAAATTGGGGGGCCAGAGCCCTGGTTTAAAACTCCCCTAGCGACCCCCTTTTCCCGGGTTTTTTTTGGCCAGAACCTACAGGCTTTAAACCCCTAGGAGTTACAGGGGCGCGGGGGCAATAAAACCGCTTTCCGCTCCCCCACAAAAAAGACGGGGCGGGTCAGGCCGGGCACAAAAGGGGGGTTTGCCCCCCAAGTTTCCTTTTTCCGGGGGGACAGTCACCCAAATGGGTTTAAATAGGGGGTGCCCTTTGGGGGCCCCCGGGGTTTTTTTGGGCCCCGGGGAAAACCACTTACCCGCCCAGGGGGCCCAAAAAACAGCCCTGCCTCCCTCCACAAGCTCCTTTAACCAGAAAAATTGCTTGCTGAAGCAGTTGAAAATACACCCCCAAAATTTTAGGGAAAACAAATTTTGGAAAAATTTGCCTCTGCCCCCTCCTTTGTAATCGGGAAGAATAGGGGGGGGCAATTTTTAAAAGGCTGTGTTTTTTGGGGGGGGGGGTGGGGGTTTTATAAAGGGGTTTATAGGGGGGGGGAAAGTGAATCTAACAACTAGAGAATTTTTTTTAACAAAAAGAACAAGAGTTTTTCAAAGACAATGAAAAAAAACACGACAGCACGGGAAAGCCATTTCTCACTTTCCTTTTTACACAGCTCAGAGGGGAGTGCAGGACAGCCAATCACAGCACAGGTGGCATGTCCCAAACAGGGCTAAACTAAATTTCAGGCAGCCAATCACAGCAAATAGGGTATGGCCCGACCCCAGGCTTCAGATTTAGCTCTAGACACTTACAGATTAGCTTACAGCTGCTCTACTAAATGATTAATGTAATACAAATCAATTACAAAAGTGCTTATTTTTACTGTCCACATCATTACAGATATGATCTTTGTAGCGAGAAAACCAATTATAAAGAAAAACCATCAATATGTGAGGACTGACCTTCTATGGATATTGAAATGGGGTTACCTAGGAAATGTGCCAGAACCCCACTGTAAATGTGTTACTTCACTTAAAGACTGCTCCTAGGTTTAAGGCTGATAAAATATTTGGGGCACTGTATAAGAAATAATTGTCCTTTCACTACTGTAGAATTGGGGTTTAAATGGATTGTCTCCCAATTCTGTTTCACAGAGTCACAGGCAGCTTCAGACTCACCCTTCCTGGTTAGGCTGTGGGTGGTAGCATAGCAGTGAATGGCATATCAGCTTTGCTATTCCTAACTATTTCTATTGCAGTGACATGAGAGCAGGAGGTTTATAATCTGTAGAACAGCAGGCTACAGAGCTCTAAGGGGTTAAAGCTTGTCATTATTTAAATAAACAAACTCCTGTGCTAGAGATAACACTTACCAGGGAGTGACTTACCATAGTCACATGGCAGCTTGGAACAATGATAAAGCAGAGAGCAGAGAGAGGTGTTTGGTAACCAAAAGAAAGTTGTGTACACTAGCAGTAGATACAATCTCCGTTATCTCCTGAACAACGTAAAATCAAAACAACAATGTATTTAGTAATAGTCTTGATTTACCTTTCCCTACAAAAAAAGCTTAAAAGCTAATCATCTTGGTGAAAAAAAAAAAATAAATTAGTTGCTTCACTAAAGGGTGAAATGTATTTAAAGGAACCAAAGGGTAAATGCATACTATATTTACTTGAGATAAATATGTAAATTCAAAATCTACAAACAAAGTGTCATTTTCTAGAGAATTTTTCCAATTTTAACTCTTAACAGCTTGCTAATACCACCTGTTGCCCTAGTGCCTGATCTGACTCACCTGATCTGTATACTCTCTTGTGTTTGTGCCTTATTATTAACAGTCAGGTCTGCCCAGTAGCGTAGCTACAACGGTTGCAGCGGTCACACTTGCGACTGGGCCTCTGAGCCGGGGGGCACACAGGTCCCCCTCGTCACTCAGCTACATCAATTGGTCACATAAACCCAGCACTGAAGCGATTGCTGCCACCACCTGTACAGACCAGGCAGTGCCTGAGGCTAAACAGACGGAATACACTCATCTCGGCCGGTCAGCCATAGGAGGCAGCGGCGCAGCGTGATGACATCACACCACACGTTCCGGATTCAAGTCCAATGGGAGAAGAGAGGTGAGTATTATTATTTATTATTTTTTTTAAATTGGGGGGCTGTATATAGAACTACCTAACTTCTGGGGATCCTATATAGACCTACCTAACTGCTGAGGGCCACCATATATACCTACTTAACTGTTGGGGGGCCCTATATATACATACTTTACTGCTAGAAGGCCCTATAAATACCTACCAAACTGCTGGGAGCCCTATATACCTACCTAACTGCTGAGGGACTCTATATATACCTACCTAACTGCTGAGGGGAGGGTTAACCTAAGTTTCGCCTGCTTAAGAGAGGAAGTGTGGCCTCTGAAATGTCACACCTGCCAATCGTCTGCCTTCATGGCCACTACGTTTGTCTACTATATCAGTCTACTATAATCTGGACTAATATGGAGGATTATTGAAAAGCTGAGGATGTTATGATCTTCAAGGACATATTACAGGTCTATATATTTGTCCAATTGAGACTAATGTTTATATTGCCCGAAAAACTTTTTGTATGGGTCTTTGAAATAATTGATAAAAAATGATTTATATAAAGAAACTGTGTGGTGTTTATGGGCCTTGGCATTTAACTGCATAATTGACTCAACAAGGAGCTTAATGGAAAAAGTCATAACAGGGGCGGCATGTATGAACGGTTCCATCTGTTCACTACATTTTTAAATCTCCCGCACGCCATTATCAGGCGCTTTACATAGTGCCCGCAGCACTTTGTAATTCATCTGATTTTGGGGGGCTTGTGGGAGGCGGGGCGCACTAGAATCGTACTGAAGCTATAGATTTATAGCTTCGATACAGCATTTCTAGGCACATAACTGCTGGAACAGGTACACCATTTTCAAAGTCGTTTACCTGAGCCAGAAATGTCATATAAGTGCTAGAATGCGCCTGATTTATGACGCGCTGTAGAATGGGTTCATAAATCGGGCGCATTCTAGGCTATTATTAGGCCAAATTTCATACACACCGCCCCGGGTGTATGATCCCTGAATCGGCCAACAAATTTAGGGAATTGGAATTTAAACACTTTACAATTGATCAACAGTACCTCAACAGTACCAGAGTATGCAAATTTGTTTATTTCCATGCTGGAGAAAAAACATATCTTTCCATCTAATTTTCAGAAAAACTTTATCATATGGTGGCATTATGTTGACGACGTGTTTCTCTTATGGAGAGGCACAGAAAACATACTTATTGAAGTTTTGGAATATATTAATGGATTGCATAAGTTGATTAAGTTCACTATGCAGAAAGAACAAAATAATATACAATATTTAGACGTTTTAGTCATGTAAAATGTTAGAAACCAGTTTATATTCCAAAATAACAGATCGGAACAACTTACTTCACCATCAGAGCTTCCATGATCCATGCGTATTTAAAGGTATCCCTAAAGGAGAATTCATTAGAGCAAGACGTATTTGCTCTGATGATAAAAAGTGTAAAGTATGCAGAAGATTACAGAAAAATTTTCAAACCGTGGCTATAATCGTAATGAACTAGAACAAACGGCACAGGAAGTTTTATTGTTGAATAGGGAAAAATTATTAAAATCTAAACAAAAATCTAAACAAGATGATATTTCTATCTAAATATGATGGACATGCAGAAATTATTAAAAGATCGATTCGAAAGCATTGGAAAGTTTTGAGCAGTGACCCGAATTAAAGAACCTCCATTATTTGTGTTCAGAAAGGGTCGTACTTTAGACGACCAATTGATGTCTTCAGACATTAGACTACACAAAATGAGACAAATTAAATTACATACAGAAAGAACAGGTACTTTCCCGTGTCTCAGCTGTTTGAATTGTTCCTCCATAATAAAAGGTTCTAATATTAAACATCCACTGAATGGTACTGATATTATGATCATAGGTTTTTTTAAATGCAATATAACTCTAGTAATATATTCGATTAAGTGCCCTTGTGGCATGATGTTTGTAGGATAGACAAAAAGGGCTGTAAAAATTTGTATTAATGAACATAGATCCGTAATTCACCTTTTCAAACAAAAATCAAAAAAGGAAATTGAAAGAAGCTTTGGAGGAACTAGAGTAGCACGGCACTTTTTTGAGGCCAAACACGGAGTTACAGAACTCCGTTGGTGAATACTGGAACGCATTGAATGTAAAGATTCGGAAAGGGTTAAGTCCCGTTTGTTACAAAGAGAGGCTTATTGGATTAGAAAATTACAATCTTTATCACTGAAAGGTTTAAATGAGAACTATAGTCTAAAAGGGTTTTGTTTTTAACATAGTGGTTTGTGGTATTTAAACATTTCTAGTAACATCCTACACATGCTTGAGAAAGAAGGATTACACCTTCGAAACGTCGCAGCACACGTGTGCAGCTCACTCAATGTTAGGCATCTCCCTGTTATTCTGTTTGGACTTGCTGATGAATACGAAAGAGGCTTTACGTTGGACTCAAAAAATTAAGTATACCACAGCACTTTTCTATTATGCTTTTAACTTTGTTGTACGTATGTCCTAAAAATGCTGGACTGTATTTGTAACTAATAAATAAGAAGATTTGTGATAAAAGAAGTTCACCATTATCTATGTTTGAAATAGTTTTGAGCAGTGGAGGTGGCATATATGGTGACTTGTGGCTATATGGAATACAGATAAAAGTTGGACTTTCTAATGAAATCAACAGTACCTCGACTTCAAGCAGGATACTCTCAGACGGAAGTAGCCACTTAGCTTGGAGTGTCACAAAGTGTCTTCAGCAGGTTGCAACAGACATACAGAGAGACTGGAAGAGTCACAGAAAGGCACATAAGTGAACGTCCTTTGGCTACATCACACACACAAATGTCTGAAAGGGGTTAAACTCCTTCAAAATTAAAAATCCAACATGGAGCATGGAATAAGATGTTGGTTATTTCCAGATGGGTATAAAGTTCAGCTAAAATAAACCATAAGCTCTCACTTTGTTATAAAATAAAACACATGGTAGACCAAAAAGGGTATTCAAACATCAGGAGAGAAAGCTTAAAGCAATATGCCTTGAAAATTTAAAATGTACAAAAAAACAAATGGCTGGAAATCAGAGTCAATGTTTTTTGTTTTGTTTTTTAAATAAGTGTGAGACATTGGTTGCATGAAATGGGATTTACAACAGAAGTCAAATAAGAACCAGAAACTAAATAAAGGTTATAGAGGATAATCATGGTCTGTGGATGATTAGAAGAAATTGATATTCACTGATGACCCACTCGTGTCCGTTTCTCAAGGACACTTTTGTCAGATGATGCTCTGATGGAACATGTAAAGATGACAACCAAAGAAAACAGTCATATTTCCCAACATATATAATATCTGGGTTGCATGTCAAGTAAAGAAGCAGGGAAGATAATAGCACTATGTAACACAATTTTTGTTCGTGGGTTCTAAGTGTTACATTTCAACTGTTCACATACAAACTTGATAAAAAAAACACCAACATTCCTCATGAACTTTGATTCTGTTACAATAGCCTACACTAGTTTTGTATTTATTGAGATAAAACATGAAATTTTGACTTATGCTTTATCACAGAAACAATCAACATTTCACTACAAATATGCAATTACAAATAAACTCGATCAATGCTGCATATAATAATTCAACAACTGGACTTGAGACTGTATTGTATATCACTGTTATGAATTAGTCCTCAAATATAGTCTCCCATTATTTTCTCGTCATACTGTCCTTGGTAATGGTGTTCAAAGTTCATTATGTCCTGGTGAAAGTGCTTGTCTTGTTTCTCTGAATAAGATTCCATGTTCTCTTTATCCAGTTGGGCGTCAAAGATATGGACTTTGAGTGATATCCTGCAGACATTGCAGCATAGTTCTTCATGAGAGTCTATACCAGCTATGCATAGTTTTCATCCTCATAATTACCTAGGAAGCCGTGAACCACTGCGACAAAACAGTTCCAAGCTGCATCCTATACAGACTCTTAGGAAATTCGCTGCACTCTATATGATCTTCTTGATTTGTGGTTTGACCAAGACACCAGCTTTGACCTTTGCTTCAGACAGCATAGGGAAAAAAATATTGTAGGTACTTGAAATCTGTCGACTCCTTATTGAGAGAAATGATACATTGTTTTATGAGCCGTAGCTTGATGTGTAGGGGTGACATTATCACCTCGCGGGGTTCCATCAGTGACTCTCACTTTATGTTGTTCGTCCGCAAAGAGAACTCTGTCCGATGAAGCCAGTTCTACCTGTGATAGTGCATCTGATTGTCCCAGTTGTCCCCATTGTCTTTATAAATTGGCCACAGAGGTAGCAAAATATATCCCCCAGCTATATGCAACCTCTTGATGCCGTCTAAATGAATTGTAACTGTGTACACAAGTTCACTTACTCAGCAGTACAGAAAATTAAATGGTTAGTTTAAGGTAACTGTATTGATACTGCTAGGTACACTTCTGCACAGTTCCAGAAAGTTCTAGATAATTCTGGACAGTTCTAGAAACTTCTTGATAATTCTCAAGGTTCCAGAGGCTTCTTGAAGTCTATATTCAGCAAAGTTTATGGGTATTAATAACTTTTCTATTAATTTTAAGCACAATGAATTAGGAAACTACACTAAAAGGGCTTCTCTCACTACAAAGATCATAGTTTAAAATGAGGGGAACCAAAATGTAATCATGTCCATCCTTGGTTACAATTAGTAAAGTGCTATGGTTTATGAGAACCGGTTGATTTATATGTGCTTAGCAACCGAGTTGAAGCCCAAGTTGGGTTACGCCCTGTTAATGCATTATTGGTCATCAGCCAAGGGACATGTTCCGTCCAGGTCGCAGACCTGGAAGCGTGCACAGTATGTATGCGGAAACAGAACAGTGCACAGAACAGTGCACGGGTCGCAGTTGGGAGCATGGATGAGAGAGAGAGAGAGATGCAGTCCTATATAAATATCTTTTGTGACATAGATGTGCAGTCCCACATAAATCACATACAGAACATAGCTGTACTGTGCAGTCCCATGTAAATCCTTTGTGACTCAGATGCGTAGTTCCACATAAATCACAGAGAAAGAACACAGCTGTATTGTGCAGTCCCTCGTAAAACACTTTTGTGAGACAGATGTGCAGTCCCACATAAAACAGTTGCGAGACTGAACGTCCCATATAAACACAAACAGATAAAGCATATAGTTTTGTTCTGCAGATCTGTGAAGGTCAGAGGTATAATAATCTGCAAGACATATCACTATGTGAGAGTCAGAGAAAAAAATCACCCATCTTTCCCAAAGTCAAATGCCCATTCTAGTTACAAAGTATGTAGAGAGAGCAAGAAATTTAGATATACAAGAGTTACACTTAGCTGTTCACTTCCAATGACTCCTAAGGCTATGTCTACACAGCAAACACTGAAATGCTATATTTTGGACATCATTTTGTCATTTGCTGTGTGCATATAGCCTTAGTCTCGGACAGCTGAGAACCACTCCATTCCCCTGGCTCACACAGAATGAATTATCACGTGCACAATGTCTGCAGAGAGTGAAGATACTTCTTGCTGGGAGGAGAAACACTCCCCTCCACAAAAGGCTGTCAAATGCAGTAACGAGACAACCCCTTTAACACCTGGGAACAAAAAAAATATGTAAAAGAGCAAGAGCAAGAACAGTCCAGATCTCAATCTAAATGAAAATACATGGTGGAAATGATAAAAACTGGTCCAAAGCAAGGCTGCATCTGGAAAAGTTAATCTGTCAACTGCTTAAAAAAGAGAAACTAGATTCATGTAGAAGAGTATTTATTGTGAGTGATACCCAAGCGTCAAAGAATGTAGACATGTTTAAAATCCCAAACAAGAGCAATCTAGCACTATTTGGGATTTTGTTTTAATTATTCGACTATTATTCTTCAACATAATTTCATAATTCCATATTGTTTTCTTCTACTTGATTTGGGAAATCATATGCTATTAATTTATTGTAATTTGTTTGAAGCTACAACATACAGCTGTCACTCAAACATTGGATAACAAGTTTTTGTGCTTAGACCGTGTCGTAAAAGTTACAATATTTTGTGCATTTTATTTTACACACATGTTTTACAATACTTTATTATTTTTCTGTTTTACACTTTTTTATGATGTCTGTCTGTGACTTGCTTAAATGGGTTGTCTCAGCACACTGTTTTATAGCCAAAAGCAGCTTTCATTCATCCTGTCCCTTCCTTATCAGGCTGTGGGTGGTTCTATGGCAGTGTTTAGCATATTAGCTCCGTTTTCACAGGGCTGCTAATTACTTGCCATGATTAAGGGTGAATTGCCACCCAAAACACGCCGGCGCTAACTGGGGGTTTCGTTTGTGCGATGCTGGGAAGTTGTTGCAACATGTTTTTAAAGGATCTATAATAAACATATTGGATTTTATTCAACTACCGGGAACCGCTGTGCCAATTTTCCTTGCCTTGGATTTACAACACGTCTTGCTGTGGACGGGACACGTGCGGATGCCAAACCCAAGAGGTGGTGAGCTGGCTAATTTTGTTTGTTTGCTTACTGCTAATTACTTGACATGAGAATAGGGGATGTTTTTTTAAAAAGTAATCTATTTGCAAAATGTCTTCATTCACTGTTCCCTACAAATGGCATGGCTTAGAGGGAAAGGGGTATGGCTTCAATGGAGGAAGGTATGGCTGTAAATGCAACAAGGGGTTCTAAAATGTTGCCACAATTTTGGTATAAAACATTGGTCAAAAGTATTCCAACCAAAAGTTATTAGGGTTTCTTCCTGTACTTTGCATTACAATAGCTACAAAATATGCCTTGTGTTTTAAGCTTTTCTAATAGAATTGTTACGATTGGTTTGGTGATATATATTTTTTTATTTTGTAACATTTTGCACATGTGTTTCTGCCGGTGTTTTGGAATTATAGAGAAGACTATGGAAAGAATACCAGAAAAATTCTGAAGCAATGGCATGCTTGACCTTGTTAAAAATACCAAAACCCCCCAAAATACTGAACAAAAACCACGTAGCCATGTAACCATTGTTTTCTTTAAAGTACCATTAATTTCATGGTGCAGTACATTCAAGGGAGGTTACATACATAACATACTGCATGTCAAACAAAATACAATGACAACAAAAATGACTAACAGAGAGAACCTGCCCATTAAGGTTTGCAATCTACAAGGGAGGATGAAAGAGACAGATGGTGAAGGAAGGACAGACATGTTTAATGGGATAGTGAAAGGGCAGTGGGGTTATGGTAGGTTATAGGCTAACCAGAACAGATGGCTTTTAAGGTTGTTTTTAAAGATAATAAAAGTGGAGGAGAATCTGATGACTTGAAGTAATGAATTCCAGGGTATTGACGATGCACGGGAGAAGTCTTGGAGTCGGTTGTGTGAGGAGCTGACACGGGAAGAGCAGAGACGAAGGAGTGGAGGTTGCAGGACAGGAGGTATCTTGAGACGAAGGCAGAAATGTATGGAGAAAGTTTATGGAAAGCCTTGTAGGTCATGGTTAGTAACTTGAACTGAATTCACTGGGCAACGGGTGAACAGTGAAGGGATTGGCAGAGGAGAGAGGCAAAAGAGATGTGAGGAGAGGTAGATCAGACAGGCAGCGGAGTTAAGGACAGATTGAATGGGAGCAAGAGTGCTAGATGGAAGGCTGCAGAGGAGGATGCTGCAGTAGTTAAGGGGGGAGACCACAAGGGCATGAACTAACAGTTTTGTAGTTGCAAAGTTAAGGAATGAGCAGACTCAAAAGATATTTTTCAGGTGGAAGAGGCAGGCAGATGTAAGGGCTTGGATGTGTAGTTTGAAGGATAGGGGTTATCCCGAAAGCTAAAGGTTATCCCAAGACAACAGAGTTGCAGGATCAGTAAAAGTGTAGAGCTTTTGACTGTGATAAGTAGATCAGGTGGGAGTGGGATGGTGGAAAAGTTACAAATTCCGTGTTTTCCACATTTAGTCTTAAGGGATGGAAGGAGAAGGAGGAATATATAGATGATAGACACTCTGGGACATCTGGGCCAGAGATGTACTGAAAGCCATGTGATGCTATGCTATCTACACTAAGAGTGTAGATAGAGAAGAGAAGAGATCCCTGGACTGACCCCTGAGGGACACCAACAGATAGGGCAATAGTTGGACAGTGAGGAGGGGTCAAGAGATGGTTTCTTAAAGGGGTTGTTTCAAAGTCAATAGCAGATTCATATTCATGCATGCTGTCTCTTCCTGGTAAGGCTGTGGCTGCTTCTATGGCAGTGATTAGCATATCAGCTCGGCATTCTTAGCTCTTCTAAAAGCAATGACATTAAGAGCAGGAAATGTTATTTATACTGTATGTGCAGAGAGCTACAGAGATACAGTAAACAAACAAAGGAGACTAATTATTTTTTTGAGATAACACACTGTGTTCAAGTTGATGGCAGCCAGACCTGTCGTCATCGCTGCTAGCAGATAAGATAGAGCAGACAGAGAAAGGGAGAGCAGAGCGGTAACCTACAGAAATCTGTGTGCACTCAGAGCTGATAAATTCTATCCTATCTCCTCAACAAAGACAAAAAAAATAAAGCAATATATTTGGAAAAACTCTTCAATTACCGATCCCCACATGTGTAAAGCTAATTTTTGCAGTGAGAGAACCCCTTTAATGGATGGGTGTGATGGTAGCGTCATTAAAGGAGGAAGCTAACATGCCAGAGTTTAACAATAGGTTGAAAGGATGGATGAGGGCTGGGATAACAGTAGTAAGGTCTGCGATGAGGTGGAATGGCATTTGGTCAAGATTACAGGTAGTGAGATCTGATTTTGAGATTAGAGAGGAGAACTTGTCATGAGTAACAGTGGAGAAGTAGGTTAAGGAAAAGATCATTTTGCAGCTATGGAGGTGGGTGTTGGGTAATGTGCGGATATAGAGGTGGGTAGTGTGGACTGTGGGATAAAGCATTCTCTGATGAGGCTAATCTTGTTTAAGAAGTGAGTGGCAAAATAATCTGCTGAGAAGAGACATAGGGGAGAGGAGACCAGAGGATGAAGTAGAGAGATGAAGGTGTTGAATAGTTGTCTATTGACTTTATGGACTGCTGGGAACAACCTTGCATGTCATGGCTGCTGTTAAGTAGTCAGATGGGGCTAGCAAGTAGATGGAAATAATTTGTGTAAGAAACCATGGGACCAAATTATGGGTGAGTCCCAGTGCTCGCTAGGTGATGAGTATTGTGTTTTGACATAGTGTGTAGAGAGTGTATATAGGCCACTAAAATGGGAGCAAAAATTTTTGTTAAGAAGACTAGCTATCATGGTGCATGCCACAGGTGTGTGTGCCAACTCTTAGAAATTTAAAAGACTAGTGCTCCACTGATTACCAATTAGCGGGCACTGGACCCTTTATTAGGTCACTTTCCCCTGTTACCCTTACCAGTGTATTGGTGTGTTTCCTTTGTGCCTTCTGTTTTCACGTTTATGCTATCTGGATTTTGACCTCTGCTTGTGACTACGATTGTTCTCTATCTGGAACCTGCTTGACATTTCTGTGAGTGACCTGACCATGTTTTGCCTGCCACCAGCCCTGACCTACTGCCTGACTACCGATTGCATCTTTGCTGCTCCTCCTGTACCACACCTGTACCTTTGCTGTCACCACGAGTGGTGACATCAGGGGTAGTGACCTGGGAGTTCCCCGCAGCAAAGTCCATAGTGCCCATCCTCGGTTCCTTCGACTCTGCTCCCTGGCATGTTTAATAAGTAATCTCTCACGGTGACCTAGAGGATCCACTTCTATCCCTGTGACGGTATATATTGGCATTGGTTTCAGCCATGATGCCCCTGCCTGATCACCAGGCTATCACAGTTGCAGTGACCCACCAAGGCCTCCATCAGGAATATCTGTTTGAGAGGCTGTAAGACATTGTTGCCCATCTACCGGCATCCGCACCTTCCATGCCTGTGGTGACTCCACCTCCAGTCCTGGTCAGCATCTGTCGCTGGCACCATGCTATGAGGGGAAACCCAAGAGTTGCTGGGGTTTCCTAAACAGGTGTAGCATTCACCTGGAAATGATGGCGCATCAACTGTCCTCTTACTGTGCCAAGGTAACCTTTGTCCTGCAACTTTTCCTGGACCCATTCCTCAAAGTCCTCGAAGAACCCAGGCGCACCTCCTCTGCTGCTGCATCACTGCCTCATCTATGTGAAGGCGACTCTACTGTGGGACAATATGCTATACGGTTTAGCATCTGGAGCTCCGCCAGGAGCAACAACCCGTCTGGCCACACTGACTTCCTCGTTTACTCCTCATCTTCCAGAGGCCTCGACTGCCTTCACCAATGGTCCCTCATGAGGAGACTATGCAAGTGTAGAGAGCCCATGTATCTGAAGAAGAACGTACTAGCAGACATCTCCAGAATCTCTGCTGGAACTGCGGCAGCGAAGCTCATTTGCTAAAAAAACTGGTTCATCCAGGAAACTTCAGCACCTAGGCTCTGTGGGAGATGTGGTCCTAAAAGAAGATACAGAAAAAAAAGTGGATAGTACTGAAGTTTTCAACATCCGAAATGCAACTTTCCAATGCAACAGATCGCCCCAGGATAAGTAGCCTAATTTTCACCTGCAATAGTCCTAGTACATATCCAAAGATGGCATCAGCATAAATGTTGTTTATTCCAAAGAATCCAAACTACAAAATATGTGCAACGTTTTGACTATACTTAAAAAAGACTCATTCTCAGAGTCAAAATGTATCTTTGTACTTTGGATTCTTTGGAATAAACAAATTTATGCTGATGCCATCTTTGCATATTTACTTGGACTCTTTCCTTGTTTGATCATGTTGGCCATGCTCAGCTTCCGATCCAGAGCCAAGTTTCAAGTTTTTGCCTTTTTGGATTCTGGTTCTGCTGGCAATTTCATTAATTTGTCTGTTATCGCCAGATTTTGTCTTCCTTTGATTCCTCTTGCCAAGCCTCTGGTCATTTTGTCCATTAATGGAGAACTCCTAAAGAGCACCATCCACCACCCTAGGTCAATTCAAGTTGGTGCACGACACTGAGAGAAGATCTTGATCCTCTGTGGTTCTCCTGGATCTCCTGTGGATTCAGCTTCATGCTCCATTCTGGACTGGTGAAGTCACTTGCTGAGGACAACATTACCATTTCCGGTGTCTCAAACCTCTTCACTTGCTGAAAACCGTTTCTCCATCCACGACCTCAATTCCGCACCCAGGCCTTTCGACTCCATATCAAGAGTTTGTGGATGTCTTCAGCGAGAATCAAGCAGAGACTCTTCCACCCATCAGGCCTGTGACTGCCTCCTTGAGGTAGAGTGTACACTTTGTCTGTACCCAAAATCCAAGCCATGACATCCCATATCAAGGAAAATTGGCAAAGGGGCTTTATTGCTTTATCCGCATCTTCTCCTGCCAGTGACAGGTTTGTCTTCATAGAAAACAGAGATGGATCTCTTCACCCCTGGATTGATTATTAGGGCTTACATAAGATCACTGTCAAGAACCGGTATCTGTTGCCCCTGATCTCTGAGAGCTTTGATCATCTATGTGAAGCCAGACTCTTCACTACACAAGACCTGCATGGAGCCTACACTCTGATCTATGTCCGTGAAGGCGATGAATGGAAGACCTCCTTCAACAACCGTGACGGGGGTTTTGAGTATCTGGTGACGCCCTTTGGCCTCTGCAATGCTCCAGGCATCATTCAGGACTTTGTCAGTGAAGTCTTCCGAGACCTCCTGTATGTTTATGTTGTAGTATATCTAGATGACATCTTGATCTTCTCTCCTGATCATAGCTTCACACGGCTTTCAATACCACCTGTATGCAGAGGACACCTCTCTCTCTTTCTCTCTCTCTCTCTCGTGACAGGGCGACTGCTGGTAGTCGCATGATCCTGCCACTAGAGGGTCTGTGAGAAAGAGCCACCCCATACATAGCTGCCTTGCAGCTATTCTAGCCGCTACTGTACGTGTCAGTAATATATAATCACTGACACAATATAGGTGGCTCTTCCCCACCGAGTCCAGGTCCTCGGTGGCGCAAACTGCAGAAGGACTTTAACTGTAGGGCCCTCTAGTGGCAGGATCATGCGAACTACCAGCAGTCGCCCTGTCACAATATATATATAAAATATTATAATATATATATTATATATATATATATATATATATATGTGTGTGTTTATATACAAACATACCAGGAAACAAAGCAGCAAAACAATCAAACATTGCAGTGGGTTTGCTGGGTTCTGTAGTCCAAGACATCCCCATATCAGGAAACAAAACTGAGTATATATATATATATGTGTATGGAACGCCGTCTTTGGTAAACGGAATATTTGCACACCGACAGTAGGCTTCTCTTTATGGCTTCAGCCAGCTTTATTTTCAGGTACAGAACAAAGGGTCAGCAGAGAAACAAAATAAAAACCCCCAGCCCTATGGCACTAACTAAACATAAAGTTTAGTCCTAACTAGTGCCTACTGCACAGTACCTCCAAACACCCACAGTCCTCACCAGACTCTACTAGTTCAGGCTTCAGGCTTCTCTTAAGCCTCTGGGGGGTCAGAGCCTCTCTCCAGCTCCTCTGTTGCTCCACTCGCAGGCAGCAGACCACGCCCTCCAATCACCTGGAGAGACAGGCTTTTTATTAGCCCCAATCAGGGACTGGCCAAAACCAAAACATGCAACCTGGGGACCTGGAAGTGGGACCAACACCCACCCATCTTCAGCCGTTCCGGGGAAGCCAACCATTAATGGCTGATAGTTATCAGCATTACTCACATACAAGCTGTCAGCAGCCTAGTGTTGTTGACAGGTAACCCTTGGCTCCCCCCACAAAGACCAGGCCCGTGGTGGCACGGCTCTACTAGGATGACTGCACCGAGTGGCAGAAACACGCAACTACCTGTAGTCGCTCTGCCACAATATATATATATATATATATATATATATATATATATATACAGTTTTGTTTCTGATATGGGGTGTCTTGACGCTACAGAAGCCAGAAAAACCCACTGCAATATTTGATTGTTTTGCTTCTTTGTTTCCTGGTATGTTTTGGTATATATACACACACATATATATATTATATAATATATATATATATATATTTATATATATTATATATACTCATATATTTATTTAATATTTATATATATTATAGAAAAGAGAAAAAGAGCAGCACTTCCAATGTTAGACAAAAGCGGGGTGCAAGCGAAGACCAAGTCGGCCAAAAGGGACTCCACATTCAATATCCCTGATAGAAAAAATCGCAGCACTCACACTGGAATAGTGAAAAATTGTGTTGTTTATTCCCACATAATCAAACCGACGTTTCGGCCCTCTCACAGAGCCGTTTTCCTATATATATATATATATTGTCACGGGGCGACCTTAGGTGGTCACATGGTTCTGCCACTCGGTGGCGTACGTGCCACGGAGCCTGGTTCTCGGTTGGGGGGAGGAAAAGCCAGGTATTGTCGGTCAGCAGCAATTAGGGTGCTGGACACTTATACCTAGCTACGGCTAATGTTCAGCATTAAGGGCTGGCCTTCCCCGGAAACAAACTGAGATGGGGTGGGTTGTTGTTCCACGTTCCCAGGTCTTCTGGTTCCAGCCCAGGTATTGGGTGATCGGGAGCACCTATTAAAGGCCTCCAAGACAGGAGATCAGGGGGCGTTGGTATGCCTATGGCAAGTGGAGCAGCAGTGGAGCCAAGGTGAAGGGCTCTTGCCCCAGAGGGCTTAGGAGAAGCCGGAAAACCAGTAAACGAGACTGGCACGCAAACGCGCGTTGTGGTGCTGCTGTGCGTAGAGCACAGAAGCGTGGTAGTTGAGGGCGGCTAAAACGAAGTATAAGTTTAGTTAGTGGCCAGACGGCCTGAGCGTTTATTTTGTGTTGTTTTGCGGGTGTACTACTGTGCCTTTATCTGTGCCTGAATAAAAGCTGTCTGAAGCCAGATTTTAAGAAGCTAGTGTCGGTGTGCCATCCGTTTACAAAGACGCGTCCAGTGAGCAAAATACACCTGGGACGGCCCTGCGAGGGAGTCCAAAATGTGAGTGGAACTGTTACATTAGGTGGAGGCCATGCTTTGTGGGCATTATTGGCATTAATGGGCAACGGATTGCCACTAAATGACTGCTGCACACAAGTGTGTGCAGAAAATATGCAGTTTAAATAGGACTGCTGAAATTTAGCTCTGTGAAAGCAAGGTGCTTTTTGTAAGCGTGTTTTGAAGAGACACACCGTATACAGGACCTGTTGCCTGTGGGGGAAGGCTTGCCTCAGTGCACAGAAGTGTCTCTGGAGTGACAGTGGGGACAAACCCCAGACAGAGGACTGTGTTGTCTGAAAGGAATATGTGGCTGGGTGCCTGACATTTTCTTCATTTTGGCCCATGGAGGAGCCGATTGCCCAGTTTGATGCAGGTGACAAAACAAAAGTAAAGCCGCTGATGCCAAAATATGGGAGGACAACAGACAGCTCCAGGCACAATTGAAGCACAAGCAGCAAGAAACTATCAGCCATGATTATAAGAGTAAAGCGTAAGCAGTATGGCGGAATAGTGGACTTACACAATCAAGCAGCTTGAGTGGAGGTTTGCCAGAGTCCAAAGCAGGAGAAGACGGATGCTATGCTAAAAGCCTGAGTGGTGTGACGGTAGCCTACAGATGGGCATGTGCATGAGGGGATGTCCCCGTGGCCAGGAGGCCTAATCGATCCATCAAGAAGGGGTTCCACTCCAGGAGAGATGGTGTTGCTGGAAGGATCTGCGTTGTGCCGTTGCTGTGGGCAACCACGTTTATCAGCAGGAGCCTGCTGCACTGTCCAGCGAGGGAGCCGTGTTGCGAGTGGCCACAGGAGTGGAGACAGTGTGCTCCTGACTGCTCCTCTCAGTAGGAGGCCAGAGAGGTTCACGCTGCCAAGCCTCGGGAGCTCCTCGGTGGATGCAGCCACACCCCAGGATGACATGGGACAGTCAGCAGGAGCGATCCAGACTGAGCCCAGGACATTCAAATCTGGTAAGTACTGCTCCAGGGGGTTGGTTTGATGGGCAATGGGGATGTAGATCATATGCATTATATATGTGAGGCTTGGCTGGGCTAGACAGAGAGCACAAATATTGCTGACAAGCCAGATGAGTCCCTGAGAGCAGTGATTGCAGAGTATGCAACGGAATTGGTTCCTTACATGCAGTGGTGATATTGAAAATGCAAACTAATGTGTTAAATTCATGTGTATTCATAGCACTGTAACACAGTCTGAGCCAGGGGCGGGGGCGTTAGCTGTAGCACAAAGTTAGCACCAGTTACTGCGGGCCCTAGTGTGAACAGAGCAGCTAGAGGTGGTGCAGCTGCAGTAATGGCCAGTGTGTGAAGTAGCTGCTTAAAGCAGGAGCGGCCCTGTGTGAAAGAAAATGCAATGTTGGTGAACAGGCCTGCTGCAGGCAGAGCAGCAGAGGGGATTAGCTCTGTGTGCCATCGAGGTCTAGGGGAGAGCAATCCAAGTAGCACAGGTGCTTGCGTGTCCTGTGATGGACAGGCCAGTCAGTAATTGTGGTGTACCCAGTGACCCCCAGCGCACTGTATGTATGTGAAAGGTAAGTACATATGTTTACAGGTGCGCTCTAGTGCTTGTGGGCTGGTAATGCACATGTGTGCAGGTGCGGATGTCTGGGGAATTGATAGCAAATCCTAAGGACATTGTCGCTATTAATACAGTTGCCTGCTGGAACTAATGTGGTAACCAGTAGCATCACTGGGTGCGCTCTGCTGGTGTGGAACAAGGTGATTGATGTTGTCTGGTGGAACACCCGGCCTATGCATTGCCTGGAAGGAGAAGGCAAACCTTGAATATGAGGGCTATGCTACCATGTATGTGGGAGCTAGGAGTCGTGAATGGGGTGGTTAATTGACCTTGGGAAACAAACACTCAGTCAAGAGTCTCTATTTCCGTGTGGAATGGACACGCGCCAATGTGTCAGTGCATATTCAGTGTTATGATAATGCCGATTATGAAGATGGAATATGAAAAAATCTTGTGCCAATGAAAACGTGTGCCAAGGCAGAATTTGTGTTGCCAGCCCTGGCAGCAGCGGTTTTACAGAAAGTGGATCTGTGATTGAAATCCAATTGTGAATCAATGCAGGGGAAGGATGGAAATGGTCAGTGCGGGATCTGTAGTGCGCTGAGTGCATCGTGCTCCAAGGATTGCTGTATTTTCAGTAGCTTCTACTGCAGTTGTCACAAAGTACTTGTAGCAAATGGTCAGTGATTGCAAAAAGTGAGTGCTAAGCCCCGCAAAGAGGGGTTGCTCAGACGTAGTGAGGGGGCAGGTCAGGTATGTGGATACCCTCAGATGGTAAGGAAATCCCAGTAACAGAGCTTGAGGTAAACGACTGGCAAGGGTTTCCTATATGAAGAGGATATCGCAGTGCCAGGATATAACTAGCATGTATACTGAGAGTTTTCCCCTCTTAGGATTGTTACAGGAAAATGTGAAAGAAACACTCCACACGTTTTTGCTTGCTGCAGAGGTCGCTGCTAGAAAGAGAAAGAGAGCCAATGAGAGGTCGACTCGTGAACATGGGAATGTGTCCTCTGGGCACTAGTGAAATGCCAGGTAATGTTGGCGTGGGAACCCCTGCACTTACTAGCATGCATATTATGGGGGCCACAGTGGATCTGTCCAAAGGAAGTTATCACCACATAAGGTGGACACTAAGAAAGGCCAGATGTTCAGATAGATAACCTAGAGGCGGAGCTCCAGATGGTCCCAGAAATTAGGGAATGTGGCCTGACCTCTAAGGAGCATGGGATGGGTCCAGTGAGGACACCGCAGACATGGGTTGAGAGAGGTTTGGGTTCCTCATAGTCTGCAGACAAAGTAGTTAGCAGGTTTGGCCTAGGTGGCGCCCCAAGCGGCCATAGTGTATTGCAAACTCTGGAGAAGTACTGCTTCATTACAGCTTATGATGAGATAGAGTGTGTGGCTGGGTTCCAAACAGGGGGTCTTTTGTGAGACCCAAAATAGGGAGACTCAATGCCCAGTGGGCGCAATGCTAAGGCGTTTGTGTGAGGAAGAAGGTTGAGTAGGTATGATAAGCACTGATATTTGTAGTTGTCAATAGTAGCCCTAAGATGTCAGCAATGCGGACTGAAGGGGGAGGTACTTCAAGGTGGCAGTGTGTGCGGGGTCGCGCGTGAGGTGTGAGTGTGACGGACTGAGGTTTGTAAGTATTTGTGAGCTGGTGTGTATGGTCTTAGTAAGTAGATAGGTCTGTGAGGTGGGTTAGTAGAGGTGTAGAGAAAGTGGCTATGACGGTCGTCGCCGATTGTAGGATGAATGCGTTGCTATGAGCCCTCAAGCTGAGTCTGTACGTGAAAAATGTTGTCTCTAGCCCCTGTGTGTGGTCTAGGAATTTGTGGGACAATGAGGAAGTTAGTTGAGTAGAGTATAGTAGAGAGAGAGATACACGGCAGGCACAGGGCTTCCCCATCGCCCAGAGTGTGTCTCGTGTGTGTGGTGTTGTTGATGTGGAGGGCGGGCGGGCGGGCTGCGAGTCGCGGGGTGGTGTTGGTGGACTGCACCGCCGCGCCGTGTGGTCTTGTGACTGTTGAGATGTGTGTTGCGCTGCCATAGGCTGGCGTACCGTGCCACGAGTGCTGGTCTCGGTGGGGGAAGCCAGGGGGTATTGTCGGTCAGCCTGCGATTAGGGTGATGACATCTTATACCTAGCATCGGCTAATGTTCAGCCATTAAGGGCTGCCCTTCCAGAACAACTGGCAGCATGGCGTGGGTGGGTTTGTTCCCACATTCCAGGTCTTCTGGTTCCAGCCCAGGTATTGGGTGCATCTGAGCACCTATTAAAGGCCTTTCCTACGAACAGGAGGATCCAGGGGGGTGGTCTGCTATGGCAAGTGGAGCAGCAGTGTGAGCCAAGGTGAAGGCTCTTGCCCCCAGAGCACTTAGGAGAAGCCGGAACCAGTAAGAGACTGGCAAGAAAACGCGGTTGTGGTGCTGTGCAGTAGCACAGAGCGTGGTAGTTGAGGGCTAAACGAGTATAAGTTTAGTTAGTGGCCAGAGGGCCCTGAGGTTTATTTTGTGTTGTTTTCCGGTGTACTACTGTGCCTTTTCTGTGCCTGAATTAAAGCTGGTGAAGCCAGATTTAAAAAAGCCTAGGTCGGTTGTGCCACCCGTTTACAAAAAGACGGCGATCCAGTGAGCAAAATACCCCCAAGGACGGCCGGGAAGGGCGTCCAAATGTGAGTGGACTGTTACATATATATATATAAAAATTATATATATCCTTTTTTATATATGCATAAATATGCATAAATATAATATATATATATATATATATATATAAAATATTATTTTTATATTATATATATATTTTTATTATAATATATATTTTTATATTTTTTATATATATATATATGCAGTTTTGTTTCCCGATATGGGAATGTCTTGGACTACAGATCCCAGCAAACCCACTGCAATATTTGATTGTTTTGCTGCTTTGTTTCCTGGTATGTTTGTATTAGATTTAACCCCAATCTCCAATAACTACCCTCTGTTTGTGTGTAGCAATTTATCCAACATATCTCCTTTCAAGTTTCTCCTCTCTGCTGATTCATTACATTTCCACCCATTTTTATCACCTGGATTTACTTTATAAATGATTGAACTCCACATACTATATATTTCAGTCACTTGATTTGTTTGACCAAGGGTCTGTTTGCCATCTGTTGAAGTGCCAGCTTTTGAAGGGATATGATGAAATATAACAGAAATGAGACAGAATTTTCACCTTTCTTGTAACTGGTATTTTTAAGCTACACCTTTTTCACCATGCTCACTGTTGCAATCTATCTTGCAGCCATTTGTCTCCTATCCTACCACCCAGTCTTGCCTCCTGAGAATGTTATCCAAATCAGCTCCTCTCTCTCCTTCCGTCACCAATCTATACATCCCATACTCTATTTATCTTCTTCAGCTACCTCAAACCATCCGCTTTCGTGGTCTGACACAGACACCACTCTTGTACGTCTCTGAATCATCTGCTAACATAGAAGGAAAGGCAGCATCCAACGGGTTGAAAAAATAAAATTTTTTCCTTTTAACCCCTTAACAACCTTAGACGTATCCATACGTCCAGGTCGTTTGGGGGTTCACGCACCTGGACGTATGGATATGTCCTTTGGGATCGCGCAAACTCTAAAGCAGAGTTTGCGCGATCGGCGCGGGGTGTCAGCTGTATATTACCGCTGACATCCCGCAGCGTCGGCCCCGACCCCGGATCGCTCCGGGGGGCGGGGGGGCGGTTAACCCCTTTAAATTTAAATTGCGACGACTCGGGTGCAATAACTAAGGAGACGCAGGAGGAGATCGCCCCTCCTGCGTTTTGTCGGCGGCCCGAGCGCACGGATCGGGGCGATCGTGCGGTTACTGTCCTTACAGACACCACGGAGGGCAGGAAATGCCTTCCGGGTTGGTTTGTTGTGGAGTCACATGCCCGGCGTTTGCCCTGTGGGGCTTTTGTCCGGCATCGTGATGGAAAAGTGTATGGGAAACCCAGTCATAGCAACAAGCTATGCACTGATTTCCTATTAAAATGAGAGATCTAAAGATCTTCATTCAAATCCCCTATGGGGAAAAGTAAAATAAAAATGTGGAAAAAAAGTGAAAAAAAAAGTAAAAAAAAATTTGAAAAAAAAAGGGTTTAAAACCAAACCGAAAAATAAAATAAAAATACGTACACCGCCCTTTTCCCCTTTCAAACGCCAATCGCCCCAAAAAAAGATCAAAAAATAAATAAAGTACCCAAAATTTGGTATTGCGCGGGGCTTTAACGACCTGCCCTATAAATCTGTCATGTTAATTAAACCCAGTACGGGGGAACGCCGTAGAAAAAAAAAAAAAAAAACAATCACAGAATTAAGATTATTTTTCATCCCGCAGCTCATAAAATGGAAATAAAAAGCGATCAAAAACTCCTAGACACGCCAAAGTTGTACCAATTAAAACGTCAGTTCATCCCGCAAAAAAAAAGTCCTTATACAGCTCTGTATAGGGAAAAAAAAAAAAAATGTATAGCTCTCAGAAGATAGCGATGCATAAATATTGTTTTACACACTAAAAACACTTTTCTTTTTTTTTAAAGTGCTTTTAACATAAAAAAAACTATATAAATGGGGGTATCGCCATAATCGTAGCGACCCAAGAGTAAAGCTAATTATCAGGATACGCACGGTGAGCCCTGTTTAAAATAAAAAACACTACTAGGATTGCAGTATTTAAAAGCGATCAAAAAGCCTTGTCCCCCCAAAAATGATACTAATAAAAACTTCAACTCATCTCGCAAAAAACAAGTCCCTACACAGCTCCAAGCACAGAAAAATGTAAAAGTTATGGCTCTCAGACTATGGCGATGCAAAAAAATATTTTCCTGGTTGAATAAAGTGTTTTTATTGTATAAAAGCAGTAAAACATAAAAAATATACAAATTGGGGTATCAGTGTAATCGTATTGACTGCTGAGTAAAACTACCATGTATATATACGTACAGTGACCGCTATAAAAAATAAAAAAAAAAAACCCCTACCAAGATTGCTGTATTTTGTTCAAAACATCTCAGAAAAACCTTAATAAAAAGTGAACATAGCATCATATGCACCCATAATGGTACCCAATAAAAACTTCAGCTCATCCTGCAAAAAATAAGCCCATACACAGCTTGCCCCACGCAAAATAAAAAAAATTATGGCTGTCAGAATAGGGACAAAAATAAAAACGCAATTTTTTATAGACATATTTCTACTGTGTAAAAATAATAAAACAGAAAAAACTATATAAAATCTATATCATTGTAATTGTACCGACCCCCATAGTAAAGTTATCACATCATTTACACTGCACGGCGAATGCTGTAAAATTGAAACTCAAAAAACAATGACGAACTGCGTTTTTCCCCCATTTTCATTGCCATGCTAAAAAAAAAATATGGAACACCTGTGCATCCAATATGCACAGTACACCCTATATGAGTCCTGATGGGTGTTGAAACCAAATGGGGCGACTTCTGGAAGGTTTCGCCTGTTCTGCTACTTTGGGGGCTTTGCAAATTGGACATGACCCCACCAAAATCTGCGTTCCAAAAGCCAAAAAGCGCTCCCTCCCTTATACGCCCCGCCCTTGCGCCAAACAGCAGTTTACACCCACATGTAGGGTATTGGGCCCAACTTGGAAGAAATTGCTTAACAAAGTTTTGGGGTTTTTTTTTCTAGGATTCCTTGTATATATTTTAAAAAAATTTTAAGCTAAATTGCAGTTTTTTGGAAAAAAAAATTTTTTTTAATTTTCACAGTCTTATGCTAAAAAAATTTTGTGAATCACCTGTGGGGTCTATATACTCAATGCACCCCTAGATATATTCACTAAGGGGTGTAGTTTCCAAAATGCGGTTATTTAGGGGTATTTATTAAGTTTTAGCACCTTAGGGTGTCCCCCCAAAAACCCGAAATGGCGCCTAAATTAAAATCGTTATTGAAATGAGACCCAGAGTATAGTAGGTGCTCCTCCTATTCTGGGGCTTATGGTTTAGCCAATAATGCACTAGGGCCACATATGGGATATCTCTTTAAAAAAGGCAGACCTGGGTGAATTGATATTAAGTTGCATTTACTAGTCACATTTACCGTATTCCGTGAATAATGGATAAATATTGAAAATCTGCAAAAAAAAAAGTGAAAATTTTGAAATTTTCACCTCCACTTTGCTTTAGTTTTTTGTGAAATATCTGACGGGTTATCAAACTTCCTAAAAAGTGTTGGGAAAATACGTTAAGGGGTCTAGTTTCTCTTATGGCGTCACTTTTTGGGGGTATTAACATGCAGGCCCCTCAAAGCCACGTCAGAACTGGAGGGGGTCCCTTAAAAAATGTATATTGCAAATTTTCTTGAAATGTGAGAAATTATATTACATTTTTAAGCCCCCTAATGTCGTAAAAAAAAAAAAAAGGACATTTAAAAAATTATGCCAACCTATAGTGGACATTGGTAGATGCTAGTTTATAAACTATTTGTGGTGAATAATTATCTGTCTTGCACGCAGAAATTTTGCAACTTTCAAAATTTTCATGAAATTTTTATATTTTTCACAAACAAACAAGGATTGTATGGATAAAAACTTCTTGCTAACTTAAAGCACAATGTGTCACGAGAAAACAGTCTCTGAATTACATGAATAGGTAAAAGTGTCAAAAAGATATTCTCACATAAATTGACACATGTCAGATTTCAAAAATAGGGCTGTGTCAGGAAGGTCAAAACAGGCTGGGTCCTTAAGGGGTTAATTCTTCAATAAACACACCTCAATCCAGTTGCTGGACAAAGACCTATTTAGGTTGAAACATCGCATGTATTTGGGTTTTTTATGAAGGAATAAAACAACAATTTTGTATTTTTTCAACCCGTTGGATGCTGCCTCTCTTTCTATGTTTTTGGACTTTAAATGTCCTGTGGATTCAGGGGCTTGAAGCAGAGCATCCTGAAATAATTATAAGGAGGTGCTGCAGAGTTACTAACTTTTTGGTCTGAATCATCTACTGTCACTTCTCATTCTCCTGCTTCTTGCTGCTGGGGACATCTCTCCAAATTCTGGCCTACCCTCCTTTACTACTAATCCCACCTGCTTTTCTGCCTCCCACAGTAACCCTGATAATCTGTGTGCTATTCAATGTACGTCTTTTTCTAAACCTTTAAAATGTGTTCTCTGGAACTCCCGATCTGTCTGTAACAAATTCAGTTCTACACATGACCTGTTCCTTATTAACTCCCTCAACCTGTTAGCTTTCACAGAAACATGGCTCCCCAATTGGCACTGCATTCCCTCTCTCTTACATTGTTTTCATCTAAATTGCACATGCTGCGGAATATGTTTGGGGCTATATATATTATATAATTTTTTATATACTCTGCCGTTAAGGGACAAATACCCGTAAAGTGACGTAGTGAATTAAAGGGGATTTGCAAGAAATGCCTTATCTGCTAAAGGGGAAAGTAAAAAAGCATGCTGAGCTGAGAGAGGAGCGGTAAAGCACAGAGCCTGCATAAGGATCTGTGCAATGTTCATAAATAATCACACTACAACTTAGGAAAAAAAATTTTGGAAAATTTTTTTTTTCCCCTGGGTTTTAAAACCAAATAGGGGCGCAAAAAAAAACCTTTCTCCCCAGGGCCCCCTTTAAAGCTGGGTTTTTTTTTCTTCATCAATAAAGCAGGGGGTCTACTCAAAAAATCACACTACAACTAGTGGGGTTCTGTATCAAAAGACAACTATTTCTCCCCAGCCCTTGAAAGCTCCCTTTATTCTCCCCCTTTTTTTAGATAAGAGTTGTGCTCGGCCAGTCAGCTCTTGTCAAACTTTTAATAACTAAAGGGGAGGAAGGCAGCCCTTAGCTCTCTCAGGTGTATTTTTTTTTAAAAAAAATTATTTAGAAAAGTGATTAAATACCCCTTTTGGAGGACTCCACGTCAACATTGCTTCGTGGCAAAACCCCTTTTAACTGGTTTGGCTCAAATCCCTTTCAAGTTCCAAGTCTCCTGCAAGCTTCGTGTGAATTGAGGATAGCTACATTCAATAGAGTGAGCTGTGGAGCTCCTCATCTCTTTTCCCAAAAGGCTTTGCTTTATTCAAAACAGTGATGTTTTTCCGCCTTCACGGTTGCATGGCATGCCCAGGCCCGACCAGGCCCTGAAAACCTGAGAAGAATTAGAAAAAACAAAAAGAAGAGGCAGGGTTTTAAACTGAGGGGAAATTTTAGGGCTGCCATGGGCCCCAAAACTGGCCCCCCCTTCTGGGGCCGTGAAGCCGTGAGGGCCATGGGATCCGTTACGGCAGGTAATTTGGCCCCAAGTACAGAAAGTAACCCCCATGGAGAGAGAGGTTTTTAGGGAGCCACTGCTGGTGTGGCTGTAGATGTGCCAGCTCTGTATTAGAGTGTCCAGCAGAAACTGAAACACTGTCCTGAGGCCAAATTAGAGAGCTTTTCACTTAAGTAGCAGGAATAACCATGCCTATAAAGCTAAAGGCCACTATGAAATAGATAATCTTCTGGACTTGCTGGGTGTATATAGGTTGATAGAGTCCATAGAGTTAGGCACAATAGTGGACAATATGTCTGCAGTGTTCAAAGCTGTAAACTATTCCTGCAGTAAGTTGGTCATTATAAGGATGTGGAAGATGTGTAATTAAGAATTATAATGTGAGTCCCCCCATCCATGTGCCAATTACAGAGACCATCAGGGGCGTTGCTAGGGTCCTAAAACATCCGGGGCTCGGGCCCTTTGTGTTTTTCCCCTCTTTGTGAAGCGGATTTTTTTTTAAAGAGAAAAAACCTTCTTTTCCTGTCACTAATTTTCTGCACACCCCACACAGATCCCGTTCATCTCCTCAGCAGTCTGTACAGTAAAAACACCAATGACAAATTTTTTTTCAGGAACTTCTCCCTTTATATGACAAACCCCTAAAAGTCACCAAAAAAATTCCACGAAACAGGGGAGCAAATCTCCCCAGCAAGTGATTGTGACTAAAAAACCTCCTACAAAACCAAGACCCAAAAAAACTTTATACTTAAGGCTCAAAAAATCCTGCCAGACCCTGACCGAACGGCCCCCCACATGTGACTCCCCAGCTGTCAAGGTCTGATTCATATCCCACCGCCATACAGGGGCCATTAGTGGTAGATACTAGTTGTTTAGACTCTGCAGAATATAATGTTACCCTGCTGTTACATTTTGTAACTCCCGGAGACGTCTTTTTTGATCGCGTCGTTCCTTTCCCTTTTTTTCTCCTCGGTTTACACCTTCATGCTGATTGCTCCCCGGGCCAATTTTCGTCCTGGGATTTGGACACAAATATTTAGAATCCTACATTTCCCCGCCAACTCCTTAATTTTTGGGTTTTAGCGTCCCCCCCCCGTTAGGTTTAGGGGGATGAAGCAGTAAAAGGGGGGCCACAGGCGGTTTTAGGGGGCCCAAGGGCCCGGGTTTATAGGGGGGCCCAAAGGCGGGGTTTGGGGGCCACGGGCAGTATAGGGGGGAAAATGAGGCAGAATATAGGGGAAATGAGGCAGTAAAAAGGAGCCTAAGGCAGGTATGTAAGACCCACTGAGGAGGTATATAGGGGCAAGAGGCAGTATTTAGGGGCCCACAGGGGGTTTTAGGGGGCCCCAGGGGGGTTTAGGGGGGGAAAAAGGCAGTTTTATGGGGCCACGGGCCCGGGGTATAAAAGGGTCTTTTGGGGCAGTTTTAGGGGGCCCACAGGCAGTTTATGGGGGTACTGGGCAGTTTTATAGGGGCCACAGGCAGGTATTGGGGCCAAAGGCGTTTATAGGGGGCCGGGCCAGTTTTAATGGGGCCACGGTGGGGTATATAGGGTCATTGAGGAGTTATAGGGGGGCCTGAGGCAGTATATGGGGGCCAAAAGGGAAAGGTATATAAGGGCACTGGGGAAGTTTTATGGGGGGAAATGAGGAATTAATTTTGGGGGCCACAAGGGTATATAAGGGAATGAGGCGTTATGGGGCAATGAGGCAGTATATGGGGGCCACAGGCAGGTATATGGGGGCCCCGGCAGGTATATGGGGGGCAACAGGCAGGTATATGGGGCCCAGGCATCATATGGGGGCCACGGGGGGCAGGGAATGGGGGCCCCACAGGCGGGGATATGGGGGGCACAGGCAGTAAATGGGGGCACAGGCAGTATTTGGGGGTCACAGGCAGTATAGGGGGGCCCAAGGAGGTAAAAAAGGGCACGGGGCGGGAAATTGGGGGCCACGGCAGGGATTATAGGGGCACAGGCAGTATTTAGGGGCCCCCACGGGGCAGGGTTATGGGGGGCCCAACGGCAGTTTGGGGGATCACAAGGCGGGAAATTAGGGGGGCCCACGGCGGCTTTTATTAGGGGAAAACAGGCCCCAGGGGGGAAAAAATTTTTTGGGGGGGGCCCAACCAAGGCGGGCCCATTATGGGGGCCAAAAGGCAGTATATAGGGGCACTGAGGCCCGGGAAAAACGCAATAAAAATAAAAAACTTTAAATACTTCCCCTTTAAACCCCCCCGGCCCGGAAAGCCCGTTTCCGTTCTCTTCGGCCCGTTTTTCCTTTCTGGCAGCCCCTTTTGGGCGCACTGCCTAGGGACGCGCTTTTGCGCCGAGGCAGGCAGCGTCGCGATGACGTGTTTGAGGACCGGAAACCCTGCGGTGTAGGCCTGCGGGCCGACACTGTCTGCGGGGCAGGGAGGTCGCTCTTGCCCGCAAAATTAAACCCCCAGCGTGTGTGGTCCAGCGGGGCCCACATGCAGCTGAAGGCCAGGGCGGTGCTCCCGGCCCAGCGCAAAAGGCCCTGGAGCCCCGGGGGACCGGGGGCAAAGGGGGTTTTTTTTCGGGGCCCGAGCCCCGAAATTTTAAAAAGCCCCCAGCGACGCCCCCGGAAAACCATTTTGAATTCCCAAAGTAACTGCCCACAGGGGGCCCTTGTGTCACCCCCACGTTTTGCTGCCGTCCCGTGTGGTTTGGTACATGGGGGGGAAAAAAAGAAAACGGGAGGCCTTTTGGTGTTACGGGAAAGTTTTTCCCCTGCGTTTTTTTGGGCGAGGTTTTGGAGAGGTTTTCGGAGCGTTTTCCTCACCCCCAAAAAACCCCGTCCCAAAACACATCAAAACCTCCCCTGGGAAAAACGTTCCCTTTTGGAAAAAGGGGTTTTGAAAAGGGTTTGATCAGGTTTTGATCAGGGTTTTGGTTTTTTTTTATGGGTCCGGTTTTCGACGGAGGATTTCACCCATACAATTTGAATAGCCAGGACAAAAACCGCGGGGAAAAAAACCCCGGTGAAAACGCGCCCAAAAAATTTAGCCCAAAAACCCCCCACCGAAAACCCAGCCTAAAAAGCGCCTTTTAACGGGCTTCAAGAATTGCATGACACTTTTTTTTTCATTGGGTTCCAAAGAAGCTATAAAAACCTTTTTCGTGTGTGAATACAATGAGGTTTTACATAGGGAACAATTAAATGAACTGGGGGCATTTTTGGGAAACTTTTTTTGGGTGAGGTTTTTTTTCCCAAAAAAAATCGTCCAAAAACGCTGGGGGGTGAACATGGCCTTAGGTAGTCAAATTTGGGGCCCTTTACAAAAAGGGGTGAGTGAGTGATTTTGTTTAACCAAACTGTGTGTGAGTTCCTGGTTTTAATTACGGGGGAATTTTGTTTGTGTTAATGAGTAGCATTGAGCGATTTAATTGGGAAAGTTTTTAAAAAGGGAAACAGGGTTTTTACGGTTTTTAAAACGAGTAAAAAAAAACGCAAAACGACCGGGCCGGCCTTTTTCACTTTCAGCTGCTTCCTTCACTTTTGGTGGCCATCCAAACAGTGCAGAGCACAGAGGGGGGTCAAAAATGTCACCACTAAGGGTGTAGGGATCTTATTAGCTGCTAAAATCTCATGACCCTATTATGCGTATGTCACTGTATTTCCTGTTGTACTCCATTTCGACTTTACTCCCTGTACTGAACACACTGCTTTCTGTGTGTGCTTGTTTGCCAGCAGGCAGAAACACCATTTTCTAGCGATTTTACACAGGAAAAGCTGCTAGTTAGATTAGTCTGGGGTGGAGGGCAGCTAGCTTAGGGAATCATACACATCAATAGGGAGATGGGGAGTTTTGTATAGCTTTTGTATAATGTATAGTTTTGTAGACATAGACTAGTAAGCACGGTCAAGGGCGTTACATCTCAATGACTGCTCTCACTGGGTGAGTTGGGTGGATGACAGTGCCTCTGGTGATGATGGGTCTCGGGTTCGGCGAACACTCTTCCAAACTGCTGGGATGGTGCAGAGTTATGTTCACATGCCGGATTTGGCCACGGGTTTGGCCGCGGGTTTCGGCACAGTTGCCATGGCCAAAACCTCGTCCAAACCTCGCCTCAAACTCGCATCTCCCGACGAGGTTTATTGCCACGGGTTTCAGCGTGGTTGGGGCGTGGTTTTGGTTGCGGTTTGTGGCGAGGTTATCACCCATACAAATTAATAGGCAGGACAAAACCTGCGGCCCAACCGTGCACCAACCACGCCGAAAAGCACGGCGAAACCCACGCCAACACCGCGCGGACAGCGCGCCAAAGACTTACTGCAAGAATTGACAGGAGACTTCTCAAACACGTGTGAATAGCAACACAGTTTCCCACAGGAAACCATGTAATGAACTGTGGGCATTTGGGGCGCGATTTGGACGAGGTTTTGGCCGCGGCAACCGCAAAATGAAACCCGCAGCCAAACCCGCGACCAAATCCGCCATGTAAACATGTCCTTAATGTTCAACACTGTACCCTATGTAAAATCAGCGTTGTCATTCAGACAGTGCTGATTTTACATGAGTATTATCGGTGCATAATATCCGCACCTACAAAGAAATGACTTGTCAATTCTTTGACGTATGTTACATGCTGATAATAATAAAGTATATGAGACAGAAATCCGCTTCGGGCAGTCTGGGACCTTTCCTTGTTGAAATTCCGCAACAAGCATAGTATGAATGTCCCCTAAGAGTGAGACTTTCATCTGTGGGTACAGAAACTAGTTCTAACCTTTGAGACTGCTCTGGGCTGTGGGGAGAAAGCGTACTGCATGATTCCCATCAGTGGCAAAGAGGAGAGCAGTGGTGGACATTGTCTACCAGAGAAAGTGTGAATGGAAGCTCCTGTGACAGAAAATGAGACATCACAAAGTGAGAAACATCCAGAGAGACAGCTTTTGGCAAGATGACTTCTAGTGTAACATCAACGTGAATAGCACAAAGACTACATAACATTAAACTTTGAAGGCTCGGTTCCTAGGCCAGGTTCACATATTAGCCTGAAAAGGCTGACATGGTTCCCTCAGCAGAAATCTGAAGCGACACATCAGATTGGTGCCAATGGTTTTAACTTAACTAAGAGAAGCGTTTTTTGCCTCTGGTTTGGTCATGAGTTAGTCCCATTGCAATGTCGCTAAACTGCTTTCCTCTTCTCCGAGCAGAATCCCATGATGATCCACTCAAAAGAATGAACATGTTCATTTGTTTTTTTAACACTACGGATTTGATATCCGTGGTGAGGAAAATTTGCGCTGTTGTTCAGAGTGCACGACAATTTTAAAGAGGAATTCATTGCCGAATCTGCATTGAATTTCTCTTTAACATCTGTTGTTTGAACATACTATGGGAGAGACTATGTAACTAGGAGAACTTGCAACTGTAATATAGTACCTTGGTTCAAAGATCATACTATGGCTGGGTTCACACTATGGGCGACATGTATGAATCTCAGCAGGTCGGAGCGCACGTTTTCGAGCGCTCGAACGTGAAAGCTGCGCCTCATGTATGTCGGCGCCCGAGGTGCGCTCATGCATGCGGTGTAAAGTCCACCGCGCCTCGCCAGTGTGTGAGGCGCAGTGTGGGACTTAGGCACAGTCACTAAGAAAGTTACTTTATTATATGAGTTAAACCAAGCTGTCTTAAAGGGATCCAAACAATATGGATTCTTTATGGCCAAATAACCTATTAGCATTACAGTGCGGCATGGAGTATGATAAAAAAAAAAATGTTTTTATTAGGTGTAAAATATTATCTGAAAAAGAGCTCAAACCTTCTATAAACATACATCAATCAAATCCCTAACAACACGTTTGTCGCTGAGACCGGCGCTGCATCAAGAATTGGGATATTGTAAATTGCCGGGAAATACAGTAATTCAAATTCTGTAAGCTCTTCTCATTGGTCGGCAGAAACCACCCAATCAGAATAGGAGCGACAGTGTACCATTATAACCTATAAAGTAGTATTGACCAATCAATTGGTGGATTGGTGGATTCATACCTGCAGCCTGGTCTCAACCAATCAGCTCTTTTCTGCCTTTTTTACTGTATTTTGAACTGTCCCGCCTTTTCATTTGATTGGTCAAAACTACTCCATAGGTTTTTAATGGGTCACTGGTCGCTCCTATTCTGATTGGTGGTTTATGCCGACCAATGAGAAGAGTTACAGAATTTGAATTACTGTATTTCACGGAATTACAATTTTTCGCAAATTCCTGATGTAGCACCGGTGACGGCGACAAACGCGTTGTTAGTGATTTTTATTTATGTATTTTTTTTTTTAGAAGGTTTGAGCTCTTTTTCAGAAAATTTTTACACTTAATAAAAATGATTTTTTGGAATCATACTCCATGCCTCATGGAGCTGAGAGCTGTGTACTGTTGTAACAGTCGACCTAGAGCACATTTTGCCCCATTCCAAACACATTCTCGTTCACTTCACCTCCTCTGGCTCATTTAGACCAGATTCAACTAGGTCTGCCTGTCAGAGCTGTTGAGCGCTGCAATGCGCCGCATTTTGCTGACCCGCGATCATGCATGCCTCGGAGTATTTGAATGTGGTGCGTCCCACCCCAGGACGCCCACACCGCGGCCATTGCACGCCCCTTCATGTTAGGCGCATCCGAAAGTGGCGAAACTTGCACCTAACATCGCATCCGAAAGGGGATTCGGATCGGAGAGGCGCCGTTTTCGCCATAAAACAGGTGCAACTCCCGATCATACATATCGCCCTATGTTTTTGCCAACCACCGCATCAAGAGAAAAGGTACCACTGTGGATGCCATGAGTTAACAGAATAAATGTAGTCCTTTGTTGACTACTTTTGCTCTATTTGTTTGGTGGTACATGCTTTCTAAACATGACACAAAAGCTTAATCTACCACGCTATTGTGTCCCGCAAAAAAAGTGTATACCGCCAGGAAACATGGCAAATGTAGCCCACAGAGGACTAAGTTTTCTCTTTGCACCTCCATGAGGCTGCCGCATCTACATTGCAGTATCTGTCAGGGAACCTTTTTTCCTGATACCCCGATGGATGCCTCAAACGTAAACAAAAATGTTGAGTGAGATGAGTCTTAGAGACTGAGTACCATCAAGCCCTTAGCTCACAGAACAGTTAGTGAAATAGTTTTTATAACGAATACTGCATCAAAACCACCATCCGCAACTTTTAATTAGGACTTTGCCTCCATGTGACAACTGTGAAGGATTGTGAACTTCTATTTGTGTTACCTGTAACCAACAAGCTTGAAATGCCTCATCTGAGTAAAGTGTTCTGAATTTGCAAGCAATAGACATTGATTGTCATATCAATGCTGCATCATCTAATCGACGAGGCGGTCGCCACTAATTCCCTCACAACACCATTACCAGCTCATGGGGTTGCTGCCCTACACAAAGAGGGTTTAACTGCTGTACCAACACACATGGGTGACGTTTCTAACAACTGGCCTTACTCTGGTCTTAACGAAAAATAAATAAAATTGATCCCGGTGTAAAGTAATGCTTCTTGTTATTGGTTTAAGGTAGGATTTATGCAAAGTGTTTTGCTAAATTTTTTATGTTGTTTTATGACAAAAAATGCTGTGTCAGTTATTTGGGTATGTTCACATGACGTAATTGTGGGATGTACTTTGGGGCGTTATTGTGCTGCAATACGCCTGAAGTATGACCCACAATTACAGTAAAATCATGGCACTCAATGAGTGCATCATACACGCAGTGAGAACGAAGTGACATGTCACTTCTTTCTGGCACTTATGCGCCGGGGAATATGAAAGTGAATTTGGGCCGGCACGGAGTGATTTAGAAGTATGCGCTGGCCAGTGCGTATCTCTAAATCAGCAGGCGTATAGCGGTGCACAGAGTACATGCCGCATTATGCCAGCTACAAGCTTTGTGAACCCAGCCTTACTTTAAAGTCTACAGTAAAGTATTGTAAGTCTATGCATCACATTTTGGTTTTTGGTGGTCTCGTATTTTTGGGGTCAGTTGTTTTCAAGAAGCAGTGGCCTCTAAGTAAGCTTTTTTCCATGGTTTTTCCACAGCTTTCCATATAAAATATTAAAAATGCCAGAAAAGAATTGTTCATAACATTAAAAAATAAAAAAAAACACCACTAACAACACATCTGATGAAGCATGAATGCATAGAGAAATACTGTGTCCACCTTTATATGTTTTAAAAGTGGGGGGTGGGGTGAGCAGAACAATCTGTAGGCACTAGTAGGGTTAATGCATGCAAAATTCTACTGCCTCAGCTCGCTGTTCCTTCGCCTTCATTTCATCCAACCCCCATTACAATCACAGCTGCTGACTGCAGCATATGACGCTCCCTGCATACCCCTTGATCCCGTCGTCCCGATTGGTTTACTAGGGGGGAGGGGGGTGAGACTGAAGCGGGGTTCTATATGTTTATATTTATGTATTCATAAGAGACACCGCTTTTCAAAAACAAACAAATATCATTTATATTTGTTAACGTGCTAGAAGAAACCATGGTACAGATCAGAAATGGAGACAGAGTGATTCAGAGACCTCTTTTGATCAACATTACAAACTCCCGACAACACTTATTGATAATTAGATTGTCTTCAGATTGTTTGGGAAACAAGGAATAATACAACCGTGATGCTACAAATATTCATTTCTGGATTTAGCGCATGGTTTATAAAACCATAGGACTTCAGGTCTCGCTCCAAACCTGAATTTACTATCGAAAAACGTAGGCTGGTCCTAAACTGACACTGGGATTATTGCACTTTGCCATCATGGTAAATTCACAATACCATAATGTATCATGAATGTATTGATTGTGGAAAATCTCCAAAAAAAAAAGAGCTGTCATGTTATAGGAAAATCCATATAAAAGTTATTTTCTTTATGCAGTATAGAAATTTTAGTATTAAAGGGCTATTGAAATAATAGAAAGGCGATATGGCAATACAAAAAGAAAAAATACCCGTTTTGGGAATACAGGCATTCCATGTATTACCATATGGTTTCTCAGTATGGCATTGTATTATGGAGATTTTTTCTTGAAGTAATGCTTGTAGAAGGGAATATTGATGTAAACAGAAAAAGTGTGCCAATAAAATGTCAACTTATTATAAATTCATAACAATAAAACACAAGACAAAGGGTGCAGTACCCATTGACGCGGTTTAAGTAAATGTGCCCTTATTCATAAAACCTGTCAGCGGGCACTGCCCCCTGTGTTTCATGTTCTATTTTTATAATAAGGCTATGTTCACACGGCTGATTTCAGAACTGATTCCGTCGGATTCCAACGTAAATACGTTCCAAATCAGTTGCAAAAAAGGCCATAAATTGGCACGTATTTGGGGCTGATTTTGATGATTCACCCTCCCCATTCATTATAGTTGGTGAAACCGGCCAAATTTGACTGACATTGTTTTTTTCGGCCGCAATCCGAACGGAAAAAAAGTGTCGTTGAACGACGACCGTATTTTTCCCTTAAAATCAATGTAAAACGGCCAGTTACTTGTTTGTAACTGATTTTGCAACGGATTTGCGGACATAAATACGGCTGCAAATCTGTTGCGAAATAAGCCGTGTGAGCATGGCCTAAATGGACGTTTTATTGGAAGCTGGCATGCTTTTTCTTATTTAGAGTACTCCGCAAGTGATCATCGAGTACCATACTTCCTATATCAGTTGAGCTGAGTTCTGCTTGCTATATGCCATCAATATAATATTACAAACAACACCAGTATGAATCCGACATATAAAACTGGTAAAAATTGAGAGACAAAGGGCCTAATGTATGATAATTGTCTAAGACTTTCTTTGTTGCCCATAGCAAACAGAGATCCTCTTTCATTTTTTTTAGAGTCGTATATATGAAATTTAAGAGGAGCTTTGATTAGTTGCTATGGGCAACAAAGAAAGTCTTAGACCTAGACAGTTTTTGTATATCTAAACCTAAGTATATTAGAACGTAAAAAATTGCCATATTGCCAAGCTCATTGGATACGTAACTTTCAACAATAAAAATTGGGGCGTTTAGGCTCAGCCCACAGGAACACCCCACAGGTTCCCACTTTTGCCAGCCGGTTTAGAGGATTGTCCTGCCAGAATTTAGCCCTCTAGCATATATGGAGATAGAAATGTCAGATATATTTTCCCCAATTTTTCATCAATCAGTATTTCAAATGAGGAACGTTTTTTTGAAAAAGATAGTACACATTAGTATAGTGGATTTGTGGCTTTACTTTAATGTTTAATTTTGCTGTGGCATGCTGGAACTTGTTGTTCCAAAGCAACTATCTGCTGTGGAACATGGAATTTCAAGTGCCAACACACCCCATAAGTCTCCGTTTGTAACTAGGGGACAGATGGAATGATGTAAGTCAGGGACTGCCTATATATATAGATATACAAATACATATATATAATTTTTTCCCCTCCCTCTCAAGATATTGTAGGTAGAGATGGGCGAATTTCTCAAAAATTCGGTTCGGTCACTTCGCCGAATTTTCCGACAAAATTCGTTTCGGTCCGAATTACTTCGGCACGATCACGTTAAAAAACAGCTATTTCCAGGCTGCCCATTGCCTGCAGGGTG